>RWJK01000949.1:0-117219 GCA_004335835.1 Scenedesmus sp. ARA3 | reverse complement strand
CACCCTGTTGTTGAGGCACTTGGTGCACCTGTAGAAGGCAGATGTGCTGTCAAAGACGCAGGCCCCAACAGTGGTGTCACAGCCAGCAGGGCAGCTGGTCTGCTGCAGCAGCTGTCGGTGACCTGTAAGCAGGCAGCACAGTATGGCGCAGAAAGGTATCATAATATCAGCTGGATCGGAATAGTAAGTCGTTGCGTGTTAAGCTGAACCGGCATTGCGGGATTGCTGCTGCTGCCTTCAACGTGCATGCTGCCACATGGAAGGGTGATGCCACTGATTATGAATCAAGGCAGCCGTTAATGATCTTACGGCAGGCGATGTCGCTGACAGGCAACACCGCCAAAGGATGTGTTTCGAACCGGGCAAGACCGGCCCGGTCACCGCCACCATCCACGAGAAGCGCACTGCTGCAGACTCACCGAACACTGAAATTGCTGCACAGGACAGAAGGAGGGCCTTGAGCACCATGGTGTTGGCCATGGTGGCTTGACTGGTCGAACGCGACGCTACTGCGACCGAAACGGCAACAAGACGGAACGCTGGCTGGATGGCTTGCTATCGCCGGCAGGAGTTTCCTGTTTTATGGGCCGGGTGTGTAAGTAACAGCTGTGCTTACCGGGCTCCCGGGCTGCTTTGCTAATACTGCAGCTAATCTGCCCGGTAGGAACATTCATTGAACTGTGAACTTTCATTGAATGAGCAAAACTGGCAAACGAGCGGAAACATGGCTGGCACAGCTGTTGTCCAATGCATTTGTAGTTATATAGCAAAGATGTGGTTTTCAGGTTGTGGGGAGTGCACTTGCTGCAGCAAGCGTACATCATGATGCTGATCAGCAGCGGGAACCGGGTGGTCTATCGGATTCGGATGTGGAAGCTTAAGTACTTAAGTAGCGGATACGAATATCTGGGATGCGGATAGCGGAAGTACATGTACGTTCCGTTGTACTCAAGCGACGTTGGTCCCGTGCGATCCTTGAGTCACACACTCTTGTTTGATCATCTTTTCATTTAAGCTGTTCATAAGCTGCTGGAGACCCAGAATATGGTGCACCATCACTCGTGATGCATGTTGGGCTGTGTACAAAAATGTTGCATTGCAACAAATGTGATGCATGTGCACATGCCGTGCACGGCACGTAGCAGCGCGGCTGCTGGGCAGCTGCAGGCGTCGCTGCCGCTGTCACAGCAACACAGATGGCTGCGTTGTTGTTCACATGCGTACGGGCTGCAGCGGCCTGCTGCAGAGGCCATGCAGAACCTAGAATTGGGTGCACCGGTGGTACCGTTCACCAGAAGCTCTTTTGGTTACAGGGGCGGGGTGCACCATGGTGGCCATTTTGGGTCACCAGGGGCGGAGAACTAGAGGCATTGCACTAGTGTAAATGCTGCCGATGGCTCACCACGCTTCTGGCACTGCTAGATGGCATTGAAGGCACCTGCCAGGTGCCTGGCGATGTAATGCAACACCCCCCGGGGGTGTTGGGCCAACGTGACGACTGCAGGGAGGATGCATCCTCCCAGCATATCATGCGCAATGTTCTAAACATTTCAAACTAATGACCACCTGGAGCGGCCCTTGAGCAAGGCCGAAAGCGGTCTTGGGCTGCTCTCGTTGTAGCTTCTGTATCTACTTGACCAGCGCTAGCGAGTATTGGATGCCGCATCAGCAGCTGTCGCAGCGGTAGAAGGTTACAAGTGGCTGAGCAGGCATATGTCCAAGCATGCATACGCTGAAAGCTTGGCAGCTGGCAACATCTGATGTACCACAGCGCAGCGCAGGCCCTGCATGCAAGGGGCTGCTGCCTTCAAGCAACTCCTGCGCTGAAGTCGTCAGCTGCTGCAACACCTTGCTGTTGCACTCAATGTGTTTCTCGCAGGCCAGACAAGGGACTTGCAGTGAAAAGCCTTCAAGTTGCAGGTTGCAGGCCTCCAACCTGGAGGCTATGTCAGCATCTACAACCACCGTTGACTCTGGTCAGGCTGTTAGCAAGTGCCGCCTGATGTGGACACGCTGCTGCTACAGAAGCCGGAGCAAAGATCACATGCGCTAGTGAACAATACGTTTACAAGCTCCACTAATCAAGTGAACGGGGAACTCAAATAAGAGAGCCAACAAAAGCCGAAACATCACCATATGTACAAGCAGTCCACAGTCCACTGCTGACATTTATGGGAATTCTCTGTCAACATGCAGCAATGTGGCGTCTATTGACTTCTATGGCCAGCCAGTCTCAAAGGCCAAGTCTGTCTTCTGTTTGAGCAGGCGATGCCCTGCGCACAGTTACTGCTGGCATGCTGCGCATGTGTCGACCATGCGCGCGGTGCTCTACTCCTTCAAACTGCTGCACCAACACTGGCATTGCTAACATGCAGCAACCCCGCAACAACCTTTCTGTCAAAGCACACGCCCTGCCACATCTTCTCTGCAAAGGTGATCTGTCCGGCCAGCGCGAGTGCGCGAGTACACAGCCAATGCAAGTGTGCTTCCCATGCCGAGCAAACCCTGCTACTAGCCTGTCTTGATGCCACCTCTGGCGCGGATACTCTCCCGCTGTACCAGAGGGTGCATCTGTATGGCTGCTGGCGGGGACTACCTGTGCTTCTAAGACAGCCAAAGCCGCCAGAGCAGGCTCGCATGTCAGTGGCGGCATGAAAGAGTGGCTCGACGCACTCTGAGCTGCGTTGCAGTGCAGTACCTCACAGTGCCGTGCTGCGCCTTCCCCTCTTCCTGCCTTGCTGCTACAGCTTGAGGAGCTGCCGCCACCAGATGGTAGCCACAGCTACAGCCGCTGTGCAACCTGGCGCCTCGCAGTGCCCGTCGAAGTGCAGCCGGCTACAGCCACGCCAGCGTCTCCCCAGTCTAGCCGCCAGCAGCACACCATGCACGGCACGCTGGTGCTGCTTGCTGGGCCGCACTTCAGCGCATGCCCTTGCTGGCGCGGCAAGCAGTGCGTGGGTGCTGTTGAAGCTGCAGCCTGCGCCTCTGCCAGGTGTGCTGCAGCCCAGCAGCTCCCATGACAACCGCCGCTGCTCAGAACTCTGACTGGATCTGCAAGCAAGCATAGATATGCACACAAGACAATGTGAGGAGCTGCAATTGCAAAGATACCTGCACAGGTGCCAGCAACCGGCACAAAGCACGTCACAAATGAACCACAACCAACGTATTGTGAGGAAACGCATGCTGCGCCACTCACGTAGTCGGCGCGCTCGCAGGCCTCATACTCCTTGCTGAGGCTGGTGACCACATCCTTCGCGTCCATGAACTCCTCCAGGTCCAGGGCCCCGTTGCCATCGCTGAAGCGCGCAAACTGCGCGTACGGGTCCAGGAACGCCCTGCGGTAACAAAAAAAAGAGCGTTAGATGGAATGCAACGCAGCAGGCGGCCGGTTGCTGATTGCACAGGCAGTTGCGCTGCACAGTTACATGCCCAAGGCTACTGCTGTCTTGTCGTGCTTGTGAATCATTCAGTTGCGCTGTTCATGCTGTCATCAATGCAGCGCTGCATGCGCACCTCCTGCTGTTGTTGGGCCCCATGAGCTTGTCGTAGTCGCGCATGATCTTGTTGAACAGGTGCCTGATGGAGGTGTTGTTGGCCAGCATGAGGCCCGACACGCGGTGCGCAGACTGCACGTAGGGAGACTTCTTGCTCAGCGCCACCTGGCAGGGGAGGTTGCAGGGCACATGGCAGGCAGGGTACAGTCATTTACAAGGCCGCAGGTTGTCACTTTGATGACCACCACTAAGTGCGTGGGTTGTTCGTCACGTAGCAACAGGGGCAAGCAAGCAAGCAAGCAGAACGCCACCTACAAGGAAGCAAGGGCGGCGTGGCTGGTTGCGGCGGCTGCAAGCTCAGGTGTGACGGCAACAGCACAAGGTGCCAGCCGGCACAGCCAACTGCTGGCGCATGCTGTGCAGCAGCGCTGCCTCCTGCGCGCACCTGGATGCTGGCCGGCCCCCACTCGATGAAGTTGGCTGTCTTGCGCTCGCGGATGCGCGTGAGGCTCTTGTGCACCTGGCTGGGGTCCACCTCTCCCTGGATGATGTTCAGGATGCTGATGTAGCGGCTGCTGGCCAGGTCCTTGGCGCGCGCGTGCGGCGACACCTGCGATTGTCTCAAGGGTAGGCGAGTGTGCATGCGCGGGAATGGTGGCAGGGGTACAAACAGGGCTGGTGAGTTGGGTGGATTGCTGCTGTCGTACATATGGGATTTCAAGGGTGCCGCATGCGCATGAGACCCGCATACATGCAAAGGCATGCGCATAACCCTGTGCATCTTTGAAGCAACGGCTGCCTGCATACCCCTCGGGCGCAGAAGAGAACACTCTCAGGGCAGGTTACGACTCACAGGCATCTCAGCAAGTCACGCTCTTGGCACCCGACAATGTGCCTGGCCTAGCATGCGCACTCATGCCATACCGCCACGCACACCCCACCAACCACGGAGCGGCAACGCCACAGCGCGCATCTTAGGTTTTAACCACTTGAATTTACAGCCTGCCAATCTCACCATGAGGTTCTTGGGCTGCAGCAGGCGCCGCATCACGTCCAGCACCGTGGTCTTGCGGATGCTGCTGTTGACCAAGCCTGACTCGTTCTCAACGGTCAGCGGCGTGTAGCCGGTCTGCAGGAAGTGGCAGCGCGGCGTGGGGATGAGGGAGGCGATGAGCCCCACCAGGTCGTTGTTCATGTAGCCTGCAGCAGAAAACAGCAGCGCGGGACAGTGTGCAGGTGAGTTTGACCAGGTTTGACCATGTGCAGGGTGGTGTGCAGATGCAAGGATGATAAACCTGGTGAGTGCCGCGCGGCGCAGGACACCATGCCTCAAGGAGAGCACATGCAACAAGCATGTGCGAGTTGTTGCAGCACCCGTCTAACATGCCGCCTAGAAAGACACCGCCCTGCTGCGCTGGTACATCACCTTGCCGCCGTCCCTCACACTGCCGCCCTGCAACATAACATCACAGCAAGGCCGACATTGAACTGACACGCCCAGCAACCCGATGCTGTAGCCTCATCATCAGCAGCGCACCTGGGTAGCGCAGCGTGGTGGTGGAAGCTGCCATGACTGTGGACACCAGGCTGTTGATCTGCGCAAACGTGGGGTTCTCAACGTGCAGCCGCTCCACAGCAATGCGGTCCAGCGCCGTGTTGTCCAGCACCACGACCGCATCAGCGTTCTGCGTGAGCCGCTTCAGCGTCAGCAGCGAGTTGTAGGGCTGTACCACCACGTCGCTGGACTCACTCTGGTTGGGGAACACGCTGCGCGGCAGCAAGGCAATCAAGTGTGTGTGGTTGAGCGACAGAGTGTTGTTGATGCGGTGTCATGCATGGCAAGGTAGAGTTGGCGGCCGCGTGGGTGATGCTGGCAGGGCGGCAGGGCAGGCACTAGGAGATGCATCGAGACGCACACCACCGCCTGCACTGCTCCCGCCAGCTGCCACACGCAGCAGCAGAGGCGCCTGGCGCCTGCACGCCGCCATCAACAACCCCCTGCCCGCAGCGCAGCACCGCACGCCACACTGCGGCCCATGCCGTGCAGCGCATGTGATGCAAGCAGGGCTGCGCTCACACCAACCAGCGCGCCAACACACCACCACCCGCACTGCTCCCGCCAGCTGCCACACGCAGCAGCGCAGGCGCCTGGCGCACCCGCTGTTACACCATCAATGCCTCCGGCTGCAGCGCTGCCCCGCCCACCACAGGAAGTGCCACATTAAGCCCCTCGCCGTGCCGCGCCCACCTGTAGGTCTGTATGAGCTTTTTGTTCCACCTGTCGCTGAGCAGCTCCAGCAGGTAGCTGCCCATGCCGCTGCCTGTGCCTCCCGCAATGCTGTGGCACAGCGTGAAGCCCTCCAGGCTGTCACAGTACTCCGCCTCGCGGTCTGTGGCCGGCAGCAGCAGCAGCAGCAGCGGCAGCGGCGGCGGCAGCAGTATGCCACGAAAGCAGGCAATAGAACGGGTGGGCTGGGTGCAATGTGTGCAGGGCGGGACAGAACACCACGGGACAAGCATGGCAGTGCATAGCGCACTCAACGCGCCTGCAGGCGTTCTGAATCAGTTGCGGACGGAGCTTGCCACCTGGTCTGTCCGCCAATAGCAACGTGCCGACTATGCCGCTCACACTGCTGACAAAGGACAAAGCAGCGCGCTGCTACAAACAAACACCAACGATTCAGCTGAAGCTTTGCCAGCACATGTCCAGGCTCACCTATCATGTCCAGCAGCGTCTCCTGCACCTGCTCGCCCTGCGTGAAGCCGCTGGCCCAGTTGTTGCCCGCGCCGCCACCCTCCTTGGAGATGAAGATGTTCTCCGGGTTGAACAGGTTGGCGATGTCGGAGGTCTGGATGCCGTTGATCACGCTGCAGCAGACAAGCAAACGAAGCGACAAACATGCGGCAAGGTGCACATAAGTTTACTAGGAGCCACGTGGAGGATGCGAGGAAGGGTACCTTGAGCAACACATGCAGCGCATCAGCCACTGCAAGCAACTTGCTGATCACCAAGTGCACTTGCTGGTGTTGCATGGATGTAATCTGCAGCCCCTGCCATGGCAACGCTGCTCTCTCCTGCAAGCGTCGCAGAGGAGCTCATGCCTGGCACTGCCTGCAGAAACGCATCTGCCGACACACATGTGCGCTGCACGCACCGTGGCTCCAGGTCCAGCAGTATAGCGCGGGGCACGTAGTGCTCGTCATCTGCCTGATAAAAGAACACGTCCTTCCTGTCGCCGCCCTGCAACAGGCATCGCAGAGCAACCCACTGCAGAGTCAGCAGCTGCGGTGGTAGTGGTGGTGCTGCTGCTGCTGCTGCTGCGTGGTGGCGCTTGTTGCTTGAGCAGCTCTTCTGAATGCTAATGCAAGCATGATGAAAGATGCCTTCTTGACGAGTACAGGATGTTTGTGGCTGTACTTGAATCTCAGCATCGGACTCACCTGTGTTGCAAAGTCTTCCAGCATGCCATCTTTGCTGATTCCATGCTCTGAGCAGAGCTGCAAAAAAGGAAGCCAGCAAGAAAATGTACTTTCCTGAGCACATGCTTTGGCCTGTTGACATGCTTGTAGGTCAGCAGTGCTGCATGCTGCGCAGACAATTACATGCTTTGTGCTGTGCACGCCTGCCTGCACCCACCTTTCGCCAGAACTCACTGCCCACTTGGTTTCCACACTGCCCAACTTGAATATTAATGATCTCCCTAGGCATTGTGCCGCAGGTCTATGTGGTGGTGTGTGAGTGATGCAGCTGTTGCTGTTGCTGTGTTCTCCAGTGCTGCCCGCCTACGCCTTGCAGGGCACCAAGGGGCTTGCACCTGCTACTGCAGCAGAGACAGCTGTTGCGCGTATTACTCCTTTATGTGCCCTGGCCAACGATGGTGGCCTGAGCTGTAAGGCACCTCTCTTCAGTGCCTCTGCTGCCTCTGCTGACGCAAAGATTGCAACCTAGGCTCTCAACGGCCGCTAACCACGTCCATGTGTATGTTGATGTGAGGTGTCACTTGGCCGTGCTGCGTTGCGGTCATCGACAAAAGAGAACGATGAGGCAAAAGTTCAAATCCAGCGGTCCGTGGCGGGGGCAGTTTTGGGGTAACAAGTTGCTCCAAACTTCTCTGATTGTCTGTACCACAAATCAGGCTACAATTGATCGGCCATGCACAGCAGCCCACCACCCAGACTTAAACACGACAAGCCCTGAACCAGAGTACTCAGTCCTTGGGCTAGGCGTTTGTCGTTTAAACTACTTTACTAGCTATGCGGTTGGTTTTAACTTGTAGCGTCTACCCCCCAGTGTCCATTTCTTTCTGCACACTCTGTCCTGCAACTGATCGTCCCACAGCACCTCCATGGTTGCCAGTGTGATGTTGATTTATGATGCTACGTTGTCAAGACTGCATATATTCACAACTACGTGCTGAGGGGAGCAAACTATGAGGCAGTGCTAACCGTCCCCTGCTGCTCCCAAAAATGGGCTACAGCAACTACTACGAGAAGCTCAAGAAAGGGCTTACTACATCTCTCACAGTAGCTGCTGGGGCGGTGAGCCGTGCAGCAGAGGTTGCCAAGGACCTGGCAGAAGATGTCCTGACACTGAAATGCCTGAAAGACTACAAGGTACGTGCCTGCCTCAGACATGCATGGGGTCTATATGCTGTGGGCAGCAGTGCGTCAGAAGCACGTCCGAAGTGCTGATGTGCTGTCATGCTTCACCTTGTGGCGCACACACAGCTTGCTGGCCATGTGGCCACAGCAGGGCCAGGCAACAGCTGGAAGATATTTGCAGCGGTGAACAAGAAACCTGGTAAGCCCGCCCACACTGTCAGCTGCATGGCAGCAGCAGCAGCAGCTGCAGCAGCAGCAGCAGCCAATTGACAGGGTCTGCAGCGCCACGCGGCGCATTTGCTGCTAGCATGCAGCCATGCTGATCTTGCGCAATGCTGTGAGCACAGCAGCCTGGCCTGTGCATGCTGCATGTTAACCGAGGTTGCTCAGCAAAGTCAGGCATCATGTGTGTACATTCCTGCTACACCTCCTTTGTAGACTCCCACAGTAGTGAGGCACGTGTCGCACTGTGCCAGTCATAGACAGGGTTTATAAATGCGTCCTCGTGCTGCGCATGGATAACATGCTGCATATGTTTGTTTTACTTCACAGGTGCTGTGTTTTCGGAGGCATCTGTATGGGTACTAGACAAGAAGGGGCTCATTGATCAGGCCAGCAGGTGCGTGCAGCGGTTGTGCGACAAGCTGCTGCAGCAGCAGCAGCAGCAGCAGCAGCAGGAACACTGATGACGTGAAGGTACATTGCTGTCTTGCCCCCCGCATTGTTGCAAGCTACTGCCAGCAGTTGACGGACTGCGTTCAATCCTACCGACCACTATCTGCTGTTTTGCGTTTCCATGCGGTGCATTTGCAGGGCTGGGCGGGCGCGGGGCTTTGACAGCTTTTTTGAGCTGCAGCGGCGCAGCTGCAACCAGCTGGTCAAGGTGCGGCCACAACAGCAGCAGCCAGCGCAGCAGCAGGTGGCAGCGGCGCTCGCCGGACGGGCACGTGGTGATGCCTGCTGGCATCTACAGATTCAGTACAGCAGCAGCAACAGCAGCATCAGCATCAGCTAGGATGCTGGAGTTGCTGAGGCAGGGCTTGTGGGCAGCATGTGCTATGCTGCAGGCTGGCTTTGCACTGGTGGCAGGCAGCTTGGCAGACCACAGTACAGAGCTGCACAGGCTTGTGCACGCACCATCCTGCCAGCATCATACAGGGGTGTCCTGCAAGTGCAGCAGCAGCGCGTGCGCATCACACTCGATCGCCATCACTGGTGGCTGCAGGTGCAAGGTGCACTTACGCCGTGGCTGTCGCATCTGGGCGTTGTTTGTGCAGGCGCTCTGTGCATCACCACAGCTGTTGAGCATCAAACACTCTGCCCTGCTGTGCTTGCTGCTGCAGATCAAGCACCCTGGCGTGATCAAGGTCATCGAGCCGCTCGAGGAGACCAGCGGCCAGATGGTGTTTGTGACAGAGCCCATCTTTGGCAGCCTCTCCAACATGCTCACGCGGTTTAGGGACGTGCCAGCAGCCCCAAAAGACAGATCGGGTGCTGTTCTCAGTCCTTTGGAGGTCAAGTATGGGCTGTGCCACATCGCAGACACTCTGCACTTCCTGCACAGCGAGGCACGGCTGGCGCACTGCAACCTGAACCCTGGTAGCGTCATTGTTACAAAGGACGGC
This sequence comes from Scenedesmus sp. ARA3, assembly GCA_004335835.1. Lineage (NCBI taxonomy): Eukaryota > Viridiplantae > Chlorophyta > Chlorophyceae > Sphaeropleales > Scenedesmaceae > Scenedesmus > Scenedesmus sp. ARA3. The sequence goes on along the minus strand of RWJK01000949.1, from coordinate 107,495 downwards.
GGCTGGAAGCTGGCAGGCTTTGAGTTTGCCGGCGGCATTGCGGACTTTGGAGGGCCGAGTGGCGCTGCTGTGGCCTTTGAGTACACCAGCGCACACCCTTCGCCATGGGAGGAGTACTGTGCGGTGAGTTGGCATGTAAAACAGAACTATTTGTTGCGGCTGGCTAGGGGCTTGCATGCAAGCTGAGTACCCTGGCGTCTGCGTATAGCAATGCGCTGCCTCTGTGCTTTTACGACGACAAATGTGTGGATGAGCAATGGTGGGCTGCACTCGCAGCTGACGGTGTGTTGCGTTTGTTTGTGCCCTGGTGTTGCACTGACAGCGTGTGTTTCTGTGTGTCTCTGCTGTGACAACCTGGGGAACTGCCGCATGTGCTGCTCTGTTTGCTGCAGCCGCCTCTGCCCTACACCGCTCCAGAGCTCGTGGGCGGCTGCATGGCCAGCAGTGCTACCAGCCTGTCTGGCGCAGCCGACTGCTTCAGCCTGGCAGCGCTGTGCTACCAGCTGCTGGCCGGCAGGCAGCTGTTGCCGGTTGGCAGCAGCACTGGCGAGTACCGCAGCAGGCTGAGTGGGCTGGGCAGTGCAGACATGAGCGGCGTGGCTGGCAGCTTGCAGGTAAGGGTGTGCTGTGTGAGGAGTACTCCACACTGCGTAGTGTGCAATTAGGCAGGGGCATGCCGATGTGCCGGTGTCTCGTACACATGGAGATTGTTGCAAGCGTGCACGCCTGTGCTGATGATGCACGCCTGTGCTGCTGCGTGAGTACTGCTTGGATGATGTTCACGCGTGGATGTGCGCCACAATCTTGGCCTTTTACTATGATTTCTGCCCCTTACATGCATTGCCGCACTGGCGTGACACTGCCACCCCTGCTGCTGCTGCTGTGCACACGTCTGCGTGTGTGCCGCAGCCGCTGCTGCGGGCGATGCTGTCGCAGTCTGCAGCTGCGCGGCCAAACGCCGCCGCATTTGCAGGCTGCCAGTGGTTTGCCGAGGACATGCTCCTGCGATGCCTCAAGTTCCTGGACAGCATACTGCAGCGCGACAGCGGGCAGAAGGTGCGTGCTACAGCAGTGACGAGGCATCTGTTGATTGATACGCTTCCCGCTGCGAGCACTTGGTTGATCACATCACTTGAGGCATGATCCTGAGGCACTCCAGCGATGCATGCACACATCAGTCACGTGCGCAATGTGCTGCGCACAGCGCTTTGCACGGCGCTGTGCACGTGCAGCCGCTTGCTCAGCCTGCAACCATGTGCTGATCAGCCACCGCCTGCTGGGCTGCATGCGGCCCCAGGCAAGCCTGGCTGCTAGCCTCCCACCTGTCCCTGCCCACTTCCCACCTTTGACAACCACCAACTCGTCTCCACCAACCTCCCCCCTGCATCTTCCCGAACTTGCTGCCGCGCTCGCAGGTGGCCTTCCTGCGGGACCTGTCCAGCTGCTGGCAGCAGTTTGACGACCGGCTGCTGCAGCACCGCGTGCTGCCGCCCATCGTGCAGCAGATGCGCAGCGACGCAGTTGCGCTCGCAGCGCTGCCAGTTGTTTTAGCCATCATGGGCCGCATGAAGCCGCAGGGCTTTGCTGCGAGTGGGATTTTGCCGGTGCTGAAGCCGATCTTTGAGCATGCGGATGGCGAGGTGCTGCTGGCGCTGGTGCGGCATCTGTCTGTGTTCTACAACCTGATGCCCAGGTGGGTTGCAGGTGCAAGGAGGTACAGCTCGCTGCATGTGGGTTGCTGGCTGTGTTAGCATGCCTGCTTGTAGTGCGTCGCTTGGAGGCGGCTGCGGCAAGCATGAGCGCCGAGCTCCTGGTGCAGCATTTGTGGCTGCAGTGAGGCTTATCGATTGTTTGGTTTTGTCAACGGACTCCTGCCAGCAGCTGCTGGGTGAGTGGCTAGTGGGCTGGTTGGGACACACCGCCTATGGCATGACTCCCACGCCTGCTATGGGGACATCTGCTGCCCTGTGTGTTGCTGCAGTGACGCGCACGCCAGTGTGCTGGTGCCGCTGATGCTGCGCGCGTTTGACTCCAACAGCACGCGTGCACAGGAGGAGACGCTTAAGGCGCTGCAGGTGCGCTGCTGCAGCTGTATGTATGTGCGTTTGCGTGGGCGGGCGGTGTGGGTGTGGTGGGAGAAGGCAAATAGTGCTGTGGTGTTTACATCGCAGAGCATGCTTCATGGGGCGGGCCTGTGCATGTATGTGTTTGTTTCCGTGCACCCATGTGCCGTGCGCTGCACCGGCTTGCTTACTGCTGCTGCTGCTGCTGCTGCTGCTGCTGCTGCTGTGTGCTGCTGCCTGCAGCGGCTTGCGCCAGACATGCCATATGCCCTGCTGCGGGAGCAGCTGATGCCGCGCGTGGTGGGCCTCTGCCTGCGCACGACCAGCCTGGTGGTGCGCACCAGCGCACTGGCACTTATGGCGCAGGCAGCACACAGGCTGGACAAGGAGGCTGCAGGCGCGATGCTGGATGTGTGCAGCCAGGTGAGCGGCGTGCCGGGCCATGTGTGCAGTTGTGAGCTGGTTCAGACCAAGAGCACGCCTGTGTTGTGTGCTAGCAGCTGTGCTGCGGACTGGAGGGGTTGAAAATGCGGCACTGTCGGGGCCGCCAGTTTTGTCCTGCGCTGTCGCTGCGTGCGTATGGCGACCCCTCTACCCCTATGCGTTTTGATCTCACGTTGCTGGCTTTGCGCTGCTGCGCCTGCTGCTTCCCATGCTGTCGTGCCTGCAGATTGTGGCAGTGGACCGCTCAGCAGGCACGGCGATGGCTGTGCTGCGGCTGGGTGACGCCATAGGCAAGCACTATGGGCCGGAGCTCACCTGCATAAAGGTGCTGCCGCTGCTGTGTCCGCTGCTAGTGTCACCAGGCCTCAACCCGCAGCTGTTTGGCAGCTATATTAGCACTGTGCGCGCGCTGCTGGATACAGTAGCAGAGAAGACAGGCAGCGCCCTGGCAGCAGCAGCAGATGCGGCAGGCACAGCGAACGCTGCTGCCGCAGCTGGGTCCAAGCCTGCAGGTTCGGGTTTGGGCAGCGCCGGGGGTTTATCAGGGTCGGGGCTGGGCGGTAGCAACAGCAGCCTGGCAGGGGTAAGCTCCCAGCCAAGCAGTGCAGGTGGCAGCGGCAGGAGCTCTATGGCTGCTGCTTCCTGGGATGTTGCAATAGGCCCTGGCAGCAGCAGTAGCAGCACGCCAATGGGTAGCAGCACTTACAGCAGCAGCATAGCACCAGCAGCAGCAAGCTCCTGGAGTTCTGCTGCATGGAGCAGCAGCAGTGTTGGGTTGATAGGCGGCAGCAGCATACCAAGCAGCAGCAGCAGCAGCGCAGCAGGGTGGGGCAGTAGCATAAGCAGCCAGCAGCAGCAGCAGCAGCTGCGGCCGCAAGCAACAGCAGGTGCTGGCGTTGCTTCTGGCATGCCTGCCCCAGACATCTTCAGCAGCTCTGCGGCAGCTGGTGTCGGCGGCATGCTATCAGGCATGTCTCTCAACAGCCACGGTACCAGTACTACTCAATCAGGCAGCAGCGGCAGTGTTGACTTGTTTGGTGGGCTTGCCGTGTCTGGAGCTGCAGCTGCAGGTGTTGGTGCACAGCAGCACCATATAGCCATGTCGCTTGCACCACCACCTTCTGCCTCAACGCAGATCAACGCTGGCAGCCGAGGCGCTGCTATGGTTGGCGGCAGCAGCAGCAGCGCAGATCCTTTTGCTGGGCTGCTGGGGGGCAGCAGCAGCAGCAACACGGCTGCAGCGCCACACAGGGCAGCTGGCTCAGACCCATTCAGCAGCTTGGCAGCAGCACCCGCCAGTAGTGGCAGCACAGGGGACCCTTTTGCTGCTTTGGCTGGAGGTGGGCGCCCCACTGCTGGCATGAATGCTGGTGCACAGAGAGTTGCTGCAGGGCAGCAGCAGCAGCAGTGGGGCGCGGACTTACTGTTGTAATGATGTATTTGGTTCTCGAAGGGTGCTATAGTCTTGCCATCGCCTTATGGGTGCTGCATGTTTGAAATGCAAAGCCTCCTTCTAAATTGCAGGGTGCACACTGCGCAAGATGCTTAGTGGCCAACACGCGTGCCCTACGTGGTGTCGGCACTCCCTGCACAGCCGGAGGGGTCGTGAAAGCATTCTTTTGCGCCTCTTTCCCAATGCACCAGAAAACTTGCAGCATGTTGCGACGAAACGGGTGTTGTCGATGTCGGGTTCCTGTCTGCTGCACTGCGCATTCAATGGCTGTTCGTGATGACGCAAAATACATATAGTAGATATAAGTTTGCTGAAGACTGTCCGACACCACCCCGATCCGTTCCCAAGAAACTCACTTTTTTTCAGACACTGAGCGGCCGAGCGAGAACTTCTAAGTTCGTAAGAAGTTGGTTGGGACTTTTGCCAAAGTTCACATTGTCGGTCTTTCAAGCCAACTGCACTGCATTTGACAAAAGCACCAATTCTGTAGGTATGTTGTGATTTTAACATCAAGTTTGCCGTTCAACAGAACATGGCGATCCACAAGCACTACAGTGCTCGCATTGGTGCCCACCGACGCGGCAATGGTCTGAACTGCAATAAGGCATTTAAAGAACGACGTTTCAAATAGACTATGCCCAACTACGGGCGCACCGTGGAGTCAGTGCTGCTAAACGGAGTATGCTTCAGCTCGAGCGATGCTTCTCTGATGCCTTAGCAGGAAACAAAACAACGACATATGGCGACCCTAAAAGTTTCACAAAGTAATTCTGTGTGAACACTGATGTCAGAAGTCCGTCACTGTTTTGCTCACTGGAAAAAAACACTGAGAAGCAAACTCGCTGTCAAGTTCACGCTGACCTGAGGCACGCATCCACCGCGCCCGGCATCGCATTGCCCTTCATAAAGCGCAGGAGCACTTGCAACTATCACCAAGGACTTTCCTCTTTTGCTTTTCTTACACCAGCAACTAACACGATCACTTGCACCCAACATACACCTACAACTCCAGTCTTCGCTTGGCAGCGCTTCTCCCACTCCTTTTGCTACTGTCGAAGCCCATGACAGGGATGTCTGTGCGGCTGCTGCTGTTAGCAGCAGCAGCTCTGGCCATATGTCAGGCTGACTCGCTAGGTGAGGCGCTGCTCCACAATCAGCAACACCATTGCCCTTAAACTTTGCGAACAGCATAATATTCGATCCGGCACCACTTAAGAGTCTGGGATGAGGCCTTGCCCTGTTAAATCAACACGTCGGTTGCTCCTTTTCCGCAGCCGGCTGTAAACAGGCTTCATGCATTTAGTAGCAAAGGCAAAACTGCCTTTTTCTGCAGCGTCTGACTCGCCCGTGCTCTGCTGCTGCCCTCGTGCCCTTCGCCTGCCAGGTGGTCGCAAGCTGCAGCAAGGCTTTGGCGACCCAGGCCAGCAGACCTGCCCTATCCAATACTGCAAAGAAGCATCCGCTTGCGTGTACAGCTCCAGGACGAAGGCATGGCAGTGCAAGTCCTGCAACTTCCCGAGGACCCCCAACACCAGGCAGACCGAGTGTGTGGTAAGCATGCTGCACCTGCAAAGCCCTTGAATAAAACATGCCGCCTGATGCACAGAGCATACGATGTGACGCCAGCTGTTGCTCATGGCAGCTGCATCAGTCACGTTTTGCTGCGGCAGTACATCTGCCAGCTGGCCAGGCTCTTGCTGCAGCAACCCATCTTCCATGCACTCTGGTGGTCAGGCAGCCCCCTGATTGCCTCACCCTGTGCAGCCACGCATGCTACAGCAACAGCAGCTCCATGCAGTTTGCACATGCATGAGCCACCACAACCGCCCTCAACCAGCACCGGTCGCTATTGCTAGACCATTGCGCAGCCTCACTCACCCACTTCTGCACTGCTGCTGCCCTCCTGCGCTGCAGTGCCCTGCTGGCATGTACCCCATGGCCAACGGCGGCTGCGCTCCCTGCAAGCTCAACCAGTTCTGCCCCCTGGGCCAGAGCGCCACCACCAGCACGGCCAAGAACTGCCCTCCCAACACCGTCACCCTGAAGACAGGAGCACGGTCGATGAACGACTGCTTCAACAAGCCAGGCTACCGCTATTTCCGGACTTCTTCCGGTGTCCGTGCCATTGCCTGCGGTGATGATGAGTACACTGTCGGCCTGAAGAAGCAGACCACCTGCACCAGGTGCATGCCAGGCTTCAAGACCGACCCTGCCAACCCCCCTGGCATCCACACCTCGTCCGCTGTGTGTGGTGAGTGGCAGTACCTCCAGAACGCTGCATGCTGCCTGCAATGATTGGTCCTTGCAGGACAGCTGCCACATGCAGCGGATGGAGCAGCTTGAGCTGTATAAGAACAATCTTACTGCGAGTTTACTGCTGTACACAGCATGCTGCTCGCCACTCAAAAGCGCCATGCAGCTGCACAGAAACTGCTGGCAGCATGACTCTGGCAGTTGTTAACGCCGCTGCTGCGCTGCTGCCTTGCTGTGCTGTGTGCAGTGGCCCCTCCTGGCTCCTTCGTGGCTGGTGACTCCGTGGTACCCTGGTGAGCTGCACACCTCACATGCTATGCACCGTCATGTTACTTTGCCAGCGCAGAACCTGCTTCTCTTCCTGTGCCCAGGCTGCATGTTGTGGGCTTGGCACATAATCACCCAGCTGCTGCCCCATGCATGGCTCGCTGCAATGCATATACTGCAACACAGCAATCGCCTTGCGGCACTCACATGCTGCTGCTGCTGCTGCTCTCTTGCTTCTGCAGCCCCAAGGGCGAGTACTCCGACAGCTATGACTCCTCCACCTCCTGCACGACCTGCCTGGATGAGTTTGGCGAGGGTATCACCACTGAGAAGGCCAACTCCACCTCCAGGAGCGACTGCAAATGTGAGTGGCCCCGTCTGCCAGCAGCTGGTGGCTGCATCGCTACATCATGTTGGGTGGTCTGCATGCAAGTGCACTATCAGACCCTAGGAACCTGGCTGGCTGGTCACCAGCCCACTGCCCACGGGTGATAGCAATGCACCGGACTGGTTAGCACACCCTAGCCCTGCTGCGGTACATGCCAATGCACCAAGTTTTCTATGGGCAATCTGTGTGAGCAGGGTTCACAACTGTGACAGTATTGCGCCAGGTGCACACATGTGCTTTGCCCCATCATGCAGCATGATGCTGATGGCTGTATTTGTGGTTGTGTTGACCCGCAGGGCTGGAGCGCGGTTATGCCCTGGTGGATGACAGGAAGAAGGTTGTCACCACAACACTGGCATCTCTGCTGGCCCTCAACCGCCAGTGGCTTGGAGCTAAGCCCTGCCCTCAGAACTCCTACTGGTGAGTCGTCTTCCTGCACCATGTAGCAGCAACCCACGCACTGCGCAGCTGCGCACACCCTGGCTGCTTACTAGACTGTAACTTTACAGTGGCTACTGAGTAACACCTCTCTGCAATGGTGCCATTTGGCATACTCTTTGCGCCACTGAGGGCAGCTCTGTTGCAGCACTGCAGAACAATCCTGTGTTGAGTGCTGCAGTCTACAAAGTACGATTAGTACTGATGCTTGTGTGCTTCCTCATCATGCTGCAGCCCTGGTGGCAACCCTGATGTTGGTGGTTTGCCCCAGGTATGCCCCGGAACCGGCAACAACCAGCTGTGGACGGAGGGCGAGGGTGCTATTGCTGTGGATGAGTGCGGTGAGTGACGCCAGCAGCTGATGGTGTGATGTGCAGTGGAGCTTGCATCACTACTCTGTAATGATTTGATAACCACTGCTGCAGCGGGGACTAATCTGACAAGCTCACACATCTGTGGCTTGTGACCTGCTGGGCCGAAGATACGGCTACCTGTGACACCACGTGCCAAGCTCTTGCGACGCAATGCTGCACTGTTGCTCCAGGATTATATTGTTTATCAGACTTCGTGCGCTGATGTGCAGTGTGTCGAGGGGGATGTCAAGGTAGCTGGAGTGTGACATCTCGAGGCCCTTCTGAATGGCATTGCTTTAACCAGCGTGACATGCTACATGGCTGACAGCCAATTGCTTGTGTGTTGTGTCGCTACTTGCATTGCTGCTGCTGCAGTTGCACCACCTGGTTTCGTGTATGACTCCGGTGGTAACCAAGCCACTCCATGCTCACAGGGCCAGTACAAGGAGGTGGGTGCTGCTGCCGCTGCTTCTGTCTTGCTTGGCTTGCTGCTATGCCCTTGCTTGGATGTCTTAGCTCCTGTTTTTATGTTGGCTGTGTGGGGCAATGAACCAACGAGCAACTAACACACCTCTGCCTCAGCACACACGAACGGTGACTCGCCTACGCAGTCTGCCGTGCAGCGTGTGCACCTTGCACCACAGCAAGCGACACATTGTCCTGTGCGCGTAACCAACAAGCTGGCCTGTTGCTGCTGGCCGGTTCCTCTGCAGGGCTGGAACAGGCTCACCACCTGCGACTACTGCTCCGGCACCTCCAACACCGCCGTGCTGGCCGCTGTTGATGACCTATGGCTGTCAGACCCCACCACCTTCATCAACAAGCTTGACCCCAGCACTGGCATCACCATGCAGCAGTTTGCCGTGCGCGGCAGCCCTGAGAACTGCTGTGAGTGGTTGCAACAGCTCTGCAGTGCGATGTTGTGTGCGGCCGATTCCACAACAGCTAGCAGCCGCGACATGCGTACCTCTTGACTGCCTGGATCTGCATTGCTGCAGTGATTGGCGCCCCCTAACAGCATGCCCAATGCCTTCACAGCAGGGACCGTGCTGACAAGCAAGCGTCTCCTCTGTTATTGGGCTGACCTGCTGCAGACATTCAGCGCGGCATGGGTGTCATGTCCATGAGGGACATCAAGACTGGCACCACATACTTCAAGGCCGTTGTGTGTCCCGCCGACTCATACGGCATCAACGGGCCAAACCCCGCAACCGGTGTGTTCAAGAAGTACGGCCGCACCATCACACCTTGCACGGCCTGCCCCACCAACATGCAGACAGGGCAGTATGCTACGCCTGAGGTCAACGCAGCCAGCCAGATCACCAGCTACCTCACCAAGGTCGCACTGACACCGCTGACGACACAGACCACAACCTACTCCGGCACTGGCGGCTACTTCTCCGTGGATGCCTGCGCCACTCAGGTAAGAGGGGCCAGCTTGTGAAAAGGCTGGCTGCCAGCCCTCCTGCAGAATCCGGCTGGACCTGTGCTTAGCCTACTTGCTGTGCATGGCTCCGACAGCAGAGCATTGCTGCAGCAATCAGCTGCGGCTCAGTCGCTGCAGTGCCAGCAGCTGCAAGCAGCCTGAAAGCAGCTTCCAAGTACGAGTGCTTGACATCTGTGTCCCTTCCGCTTTGGTGCACACCTTTGCTCCCCCCCCCCTCCACAGGACGGCTATGGCTACTACTCAGGATCCTCCCAGATCTGCCCTGCTGGCACCTACAATGGCAAGGGCAACAAGAACCCCTGCACACAGTGAGTGGGCTGTGATGCAGCTGGCAATTGTTTCGCAGTGTTGGAGATGTTTGGCACAAGGCAGGTTCCAAAGTGCAGGGCGATAGTTCCCCACCAACGAACCCCAGCTGCTGCCAGCAACGTTGCCACATACCCTGCGCACAAGCTGCCTGGTGGTGCTGCGCTGTGCTGACTTGCCCCTGTTGTTCATGCAGGTGTCCTTTCGGCACCACCACTGACAGCGGCGTCACCATCAACGTGGATGCCGGCTACTGCTCAAAGTACATCCAGGGCTATGGTCTGGTCAACGGCGCCACTGCCATGTGTGCTGTGGGCACGTGGCAGACGCTTGATGTGACCAAGGACGTTGATGGCGAGGCGTGCTCGACCTGCCCAGTCGGCTACGTCACTGGAGACGTGGGATCAATCCGCTCAGCCAACTGCACTCGTGAGTTTATGCCTATACATCCTGCTTTCGCTGCAGTTGTGTTTCAAGTCAGCTGCCAGAGCCAGCACCGCTGGCAATGCATCTAACGCTCATCCAAATTTTCCGCTGGCAACACGCATCACTCTCGCTGATCCACTTGTGTTATTCTGTGTACAAATGCAGTGTGCGCTGCTGGCTATGGTGACTTCGACCCCCTGACCGGCCCCAACGTTCTACACTCGGAGCTTACCGGCCTTACCTGCCAGTTCTGCCCCTCCGGCTACTACGGCCCTGCCTCCCGCACGTCCACGCCCTGCCTGGCCTGCCCCACCGGCCGCACCTACACCTACTCATGGGATGGCACTGATGATGTGTTCAGCCCCCTGGCAACAAGCCCTGCAGGTGCCAAGGACATCAACGACTGGTGAGGCGCAGGGCCGTTTGCTGCACGATGGCATGCTTTGGCATGGCCTGCACTAAAAGAATGAGGTTCATGTGACGTCGTGCTGCGGGTGAATGCCTCAGCTGCATTGGCTGCCCTCGTCTGAATGCCTTGGCCACTGACTGTGCCAGAATGGGAATTTGCAACAGCTATCACTAAATGACATGTGTTGCGTCTTCTGCCCTCTCCCCTTCTGCGCCCTGCAGCGTGGCTGACATGGCGCAGACAGTCGATGGCGCTTTTGAGCTGCCCCTGGTGCTCAGCCACTCCACAGTCACCAAGCTCACTGATGCAGACAACCTGAAGACATGTGCCCAGCGCTGCAGGGACGATGCCGACTGTGCTGCTGTCACCTTTGACTACTTTGAGGTGGCCTGCTACATGTGGAAGCCAGTGACTGACGAGCCTTTTCTCACAGCTGGCGGGTAAGCAGTCCAACACAGGCCCTGCATCATGCGTACATGCTCCCTGCTTTTGGCCTCTGTTGCTGCATGGCGGTTTGGTAACGTACCTGCTTTGTGTTCTGTCAGGATGTGTTACCCCGCGAAGCGCTGGCAGCGTAACAATGCACCCCATCCGGCTCACCATCAGTGCTTTGGTGCCCTTGTTGCTGCTTGCAGTGTGGCCATCAAGGTCTTCCCCTCCCAGAACCTTGCCCTGTCCAAGGTGACAGGCAAGGCCATGGGCAACGGCCAGTACACCTTCTGGATGGATGGCAGTGCTACAGGTGTGCCAGCTGCCATCGACAAAACCAGCAACACATACTACACCGTAGGGCAGACAGCGACCACACTGCAGGCGTGCCTGGACCTCTGCACCAACCGCAACCTGTGCGTGGGCGCCCGTTTCGATGATTACACCCTGGCAACGGACGTAATCCCTGACCTGTCCTGCCAGTTGATCCTCGCTAAAGTGCAGGTGGGTGGCCGGGTGTGGATATGGTCAGCACCTGCAGGAACACATGTGACATGGACAAGCAGAGCTATTGGTGCATTTGCTGCAGTGCACCTGCTGAGCGCCCTGAGCCATAGACAGGTCACATGCCATCAATTCCTGCCTGCACCGTTGGCACCCAAGTTGGCGGCAGCACCGAGGCCAGCATGAGGGCTGCTTGTAACTCAGCAGTACCTGTCTCACTCGTGCCACATGGCTCACCTGGGCTTGTTGTTTGTGTCTTCTGCTGCTGCAGCCCGGCAACAGCAGGCGCTCGCTGATCAAGGCTGGCTTCAACAGCTTCACGCAGAGCCTGGTGGTGCCTGCCGGCTACTACACCGACCCAGGAAGCAACACCATCAAGCTGTGTAACGACGACGTGGAAGACAGGGCTGTAGACGCAGTGTCATACTACTGCGCAGGCGGCCTGGTTGGCGCAGCCGCTCGCACTGTTTGTGCTGCTGCTGGCAGTCCCGGTGTCTACACGCCGCCTGATGCCTCTGTCGCTGCCGACTGCTGGAGCCTGCTCAAGCCCGGTTATGTGTTCACAGCCGCCCGCACCGCTGCTGCTTGTGGATCCAACAAATACTGGTGAGCCAGCTGGCGGGCTGTCTTGTAGGTGTGCTCTGCTGCGTTTGCTCTTGTCGCTGCTGCAATAACACACGCACCTTTGTGCGAGAGCTGCCTGTTTACCTGTGGTATCCAGTTCACTTTGATTGGCGAGTAGATGCATGTGCTCGGTGCAGCTGAACTCAGCGTTCACAGCCCTTGGCCGGCACCTGACCCCCTTCTTATGCTGCTCTGCCACCTGCCTGCCGTGCTGCTTTGCCTGCCTGCAGCCCTGGCTCTGTTGTGGGAGGCTACAAGTACGTAAGCAGCGCCGTGGGTGCGCAGGACTGCCCAACTGGCGCCACTACATCAACACCTGGCGTCGGTGCAGTGGATGCGCGGGCCTGTGACACCCTGGTTGCAGGCTACTACTACACTGGTGCAGTGGGTGTAGCGCCTCACCAGCTTACCAATGACAACGTGCTTGTCTGCACTAAGGGCTACTGGTGCGCTGGTGGTGGAACAGCCATCAACACAGGCTCAGATGCAGCCCAGGGCAGGACAGGGTGTACAGATGGCACTACCACCGAAGCAGCAGATGTCGACAACATTGATGCCACGTTCTGCACGATCTTGCTGCCAACCTGGCACCACAATGGCCAAGCCGCTGAGGCTAATGAGGATACAGTTCTGCCATGCCCAGCCAATGGCTACTGCCCAGGCTCATGTTCGTCAACAGGCACATGCACTGCAGAGACCTATTCTGATTCAGCTCCAAGCGGCGTCCAACCTTGCCCAGGCTACACATGCACCGAGTCATCAACAGCTGGTGTAGCTGCATCCTGTGCTCCAATGACACTTGGAGGCTCTGGCACCACCACTGCACCGCAGGCGTCGATCAACGGCTGCGACAACCTTGACCGCGGCTTTCGTTACAATCCTTTGGCTTCAACGCCAAACAACGTGATTTCTGCTGGTAACATCCTACCATGCCCAGTAGGCAGCTGGTGCACCGGCGATGCAAGGATCACGCTCCTCACCATCGCCACTGGCATCTCCGGCACCTGCCCAACTCCCGGCTCCACAACTCCAGCGCTTGGCAGCGGTTATGAGGAGGACTGTGTGCTGGTGCCAGGCTACTACTACACCGGCATTGGGGATGTGCTCAACGCTAACACGATCCAGCCCTGCAAGCCAGGGAATGTGTGTATTGACCAGCGGCCATTCGACATCCTTAACGGCGAGCAGGGTCTGACCCCATGTACTGGTGGAACGACCTGCACAGCAGGCGTTGATTGTGACACAGCAGGTGATTGTCTTGCGCCAGTCTAACTTCAGAACCCAGTGGCCCAAGCATGGCATGGCATATACATAGCATGCCGCTCCACCCGCAGCTTGGCATCATATTGCATGGCAGTGAGAGTTGATTCACTCATCTGGTGGAAGAAGCCCACCTCGCACAAAGTGTTCTGCCAGCGTTGCAACACATGTGTTGGGATGTGGTTGTCACACAGACTGGGTACCGGAAGGAGGCAGTGATGCGGCGATCTGCAGCATGCGCATGAGGTGGAGCAGATATGTACTCCAACAAGTACTCTTTGTGCATTTTGTGGCTACAGCTGCAACATAGCTGCCTGTGGCTCTGGCAACAGGTGAAATCATCATGCGCCCACCAGCAGTGTGTGTATGCCTGCAGTGTGATATCTTGGTTTGCCTGGTTTGCTTGATTTGCTTGTCATCCATTTATGCTTGCTAGGTTGGGTTCGTGAACAGCTGTGCTGAACGCCCTCGTGGCCGCACCTGCATCACGTAATGATGATCATTGGCGGCGCAGCATCTGCTCTGCTCATGCTCTGGCCCATTGATCATGCTCATCTTCTGCGACCACCAATGCGGAGGGTTGGTTCACAATATTATTGTCACGTGAACAGCATCAAATGCACCAGATGAGATCGGCACATCTGATGGCGTTCAGTGGGAACGTATTACATAGAAGGTATGTGGCACCAGCCAATTGTTTCCCTGTGGCCTCGGCCGCTGTTTCAACCCACTGGTGCAAGTTGCACACGCACACACACCTCACTGCCCGTGCCATGGACATACTGGTTGTGCTAGTCACTGGCAGCAACATCAGCCCCCCCCCCTGCTTAGTCTTTGCCAATGCACTGTGCTGCCGCATTGATTTCCTGTGGCACAGACCAAGCATGGCTGTATCATGAGTCACGATTCATTCACTTTGTCTGCCATACAGTCGCAAGTCTAGTTGTTTCTGCAGCGCATGTGTGCTGGGGCATATCTGTTTGGAAGGTTATGACAGGCCAGACCCTCCCACGAGGTAATATATGTAACACACCAAACTTTCTCGATTGCACAATGCCCAAGCTGCAGCAGCTGCTGCAGTGCACTGGCACTGGCACGCGCACTGGCACGCGCTCGGATGTTGCACCAGGCATTCACATCATATGTAACTGTGTTTAGATACAGAGACATCTATGCTTCCACAGCTGCTGCCCCCTGCAACTTACAGCCACTCAACATTGCTGACTACAGCGTCTCAGCAGTGATCTTGCCCTCGACAGTTATACTGAGACGCAAGTGGTCTGAGGCACAAGTACAAACAGCGTAGCATGGCAACCCATGGCAACCGAACACATGTCATCAAGTAACAACACAGAGAGCTCATGCACGCAGGCCCAGTACAAGGAGGAGGGTGCGGCTGCTGCTTCTCTGCTTGCTGTCTTTGATAGCTTAAGCGGGAAGTCCCTCAGCTCCTGTCTAGTTTATGTGGCTATGTAGGTGGCTATGTAGCCTTTGTAATGTATGTTGCTGACACACCTGAGCATGAGCACACACAAGAGTGCTCTCATCTTCGTGCAGTCTATCGCGCACCTTCTGCTAGAAAGCGACAGACCCAAAAAAAAGTGCATCAACACAGCAAGCTGGACCTGCTGCTGCTGGCTGGTTTCCCTGCAGGGCTTGAACAGGCTCACCACCTGCGACAACTGTGCCGGCACCTCCATCAGCAACCTGCTGACTGGTGACCTGTGGCTGTCAGACCCCACCACCTTCATCAACAAGCTCGACCCCAACACAGGCATCACCATGCAGCAGGTTGCCGTGCGCGGCAGCCCTGAGAACTGCTGTGAGTGCCTGCAACAGCTCTCCCCATGTTATGCAGTCACAGCTTGTGCAGTCACAAACACAACAGCCTGCAGCTGCAACATGAGTGCCTGCTGCTGCCTGGGTGTGCTGCCAGTCATGCACTGGAATGCAGGTCTTGTTTGCAGCAGGTCTTGTCAGCAGCAACAATGGTGCTGGCACTAGCTGTTTTTCTGCCATGCTTGTTCTCACAAGCCAATGGTCCTGTGTGTGCTGCTGACGGCTGCAGACATCCAGCGCGGCATGGGGGTCGTGTCCATGAGGGACATCAAGACCGGCACCACATACTTAAAGGCAGTGGTGTGTACCGCTGACTCATACGGCATCAACGGGCCAGACCCCGCTACTGGTGTGTTCAAGAAGTACGGCCGCACCATCACACCCTGCACAGCCTGCCCCACCAACATGAAGACAGGGCAGTACGCTACACCTGAGGCAAATGCAGCGGGCAATATCACTGGCTACCTAGAGAAGACTAATCCAGTAGGCCTTGAGACCCAGTCCGCAACCAACTCCGGCGCTGGCGGCTACTTCTCTGTGGATGCCTGCGCCACTCAGGTAAGCAGCGCATGCTTGTGCTGCGGCAATCTGCATACTTCATAAGTCCGCCAGTCCCAACCATGCTGCACCATTGTGCTGTGGCGCGACACCTGCTTCTGCGCCTGTGCATGTGATTGACATATGTGTCTTCCTGCACTGTTGCACTCGATGCCTGCACCCTCGCAGGACGGCTATGGCTACTACTCCGGGTCCTCCCAGATCTGCCCGGCTTGCACCTACAATGGCAGGGGCAACAAGAACCCCTGCACACAGTGAGTGGTCTGTGAGGCGCTGCAAACGGTTCAGTGTGGATGTTCGGCAAAAAGGCTTGGTGTCTGGCGTGCAGGGCCAAATACGTCCAGCATCAAGTGCCCTCTGCTGTTAGCAGCAATGCCGCATGAAGCACGTGGCCATGTGTTTTCCAAACCACCCATGCTGCCGGCGTGTGCGTTAATGGCAATATTGCGGTGCTGACACACCTGTCTTGTTCATGCTGGTGTCCTTTCGGCACCACCACCGACAGCGGTGTGACCATCAACGTGGATGCCGGCTACTGCTCAAAGTACATCCAGGAATATGGCCTGGTCAACGGGGCCACCGCCATGTGTGCTGTGGGCACGTACCAAACGCTTGGTGTGACCAAGGACGTTGATGGAGAGGCCTGCAGCACCTGCATGATCGGCTACACCTCTGGAGATGTGGGGTCAATCTCTCCACAAAACTGCTCGCGTGAGTGCATGTTGGACTGCTGCTTCGAAGGACATGCAGCAGTGCTGCAACGGAGTGAAGCATGGCAGAGCATGTCAGGTCATTTCCTTGCAGTAGGCCAGCTTTAGTAAGCCACCTGTGCCATACATATGCAACAGCCTTGCCCGCCAGGTGGGCCACTGCATTTGCCAGCAGTGTCGGCAGTTGCTGAGAGCTCATTTAGTCACACATCACACCTCGCCAACCATGTCATGCGCTGCCTGTTGTACGCTTGCAGTCTGCGCTGCTGGCTACGGTGACTTTGATCCCCTCAGCGGCGATACCGCGTCAAATCCCAACGTCCCCTTCCTCACCTGCCAGCTCTGCCCTTCCGGCTACTACGGCCCTGCCTCCCGCACGTCCACGCCCTGCCTGTCCTGCCCCACTGGCCGCACCCACACCTACTCCTGGGATGGCACCGACGATGTGTTCAGCCCCCTGGCCACCAGCCCTGTGGGAGCCAAGGACATCAACGACTGGTGAGTGCTATACGGGTGCAGCCCGTGCTGAGATGTGCTGCATTGTGGCTGGCAACCAAGAACAGTGCGCAGGGCAGCCAGAACTGTATCAGGCATTTGTTGCTGGTTCTGGTCCATTCGTCATGGTTCCAAGACGAATGTGCCTCACCTGCACCGGCTGCCACGTGCTCACATGCCAGCAACAGCCCAGCATGCCATGTTGCAGGGAGTTGCAAGGGATTGCAGGGAGTTGCCAGGGGTTGTCACCGCTGACGGGCGTCGCGCAAAAGCTACTGCTGACATGCTTGCCGCCTGCTGTCCCAATGTTGTTTTGCCCTGCAGCGTGGCTGACATGGCACAGACAGTGGATGGCGCGTTTGAGCTGCCCCTTGATCTCAGCAAGCCTGCTGTCACCAAGCTAGACAACGCGGACAACCTGAAGTCGTGTGCCCAGGCCTGCAGGAACCAACCCGACTGTGCTGCTGTCACCTTTGACTACATGGAGGTGGCATGCTACATGTGGAAGCCAGTGACTGACGCGCCTTTCAAGGCAGCCGGCGGGTGAGCCTGCTCGGTTTTGCATGCATTTTCTGCTCCTGGCCCTTCTTTGTTGCTGTGTGACTTCCTCTGCCACAACCCCTGTGTGCGCAGTCTGCACGTCAGTCCGCCCACACAGAACCATGGGCCGCACCTTAACAGCTGTGTGTTGTGATGCTGCTGCTGCTTGCAGTGTGGCCGTCAAGGTGTTCCCCTCCCAGAACCTGGCACTGTCCCTAAAGAGCAAGGCCATGGGCAACGGGCAGTACACCTTCTGGATGGATGGCAGTGCCACTGGTGTCCCAGCTGCCATTGACAAAACCGGCAACACATACTACACAAATCCAGCAGCTCCATTATTGGCCGCGGAGGACAAGCTGCAAGCTTGCCTGGACGCCTGCACCAACAGCAACCTGTGCGTGGGAGCTGCCTTTGGCGCATATGACCTGACAGCATTACTTCTGACTCTTGCAGGTTGATCATGGCCAAAGTGCAGGTGGGTTGCTAGTCCTGGCAGAGGCTAAACTGCATTTCAATCTGCATGCACTGCTGCTGGCACAAGTAGGAGGGAGGACAGTGGTTTGGGCGGTATCACAGCAGCACACCTCCCACGAGATGAGGCCACAACAACTGACCATGTGATCAGCAGTGACCAAACCGCCCAGCATGTGTCAAACGGTATCAGTCCCGTCCATCATGCAACACCACGTACTAGGCCTAGCACTGCGGCCAAGGCATTGCGCACGCCTGGCGCTTCACCCGCCTCCCTCACACCATACCGCCTGTTCTTGCCGCTTTTTTGTCTTGCTGTGCAGCCCGGCAACAGCAGGCGCTCGCTGATCAAGGCTGACTTCAACAGCTTCACACAGAGCCTGACCGTCCCCCCCGGCTACTACACCGACCCAGGAAGCAACACCATCAAGCTGTGCAATGATGCTGTGGACCCGGCATCCGCCGAACCTGTGTCCTACCACTGCGCAGGCGGCCTGATTGGCGCGGCCCCTCGCACGGCTTGCCCTGCTGCTACTGGCGCAGCCGCTGGCGTGTACACACCGCCTGATGCTGCTAGCTCCAGCGACTGCTGGAGCCTGCTGAAGCCTGGCTACTACTTCAATGGCGCCGCTGCTGCTGAGTGTGCAGTCAACACATACTGGTGAGCCATCAAGCATTGTCGGTGCCTGCTGCTGCCAGAACCAACCTGTGCAGTGTGATGCCCTGCGGTGACTGGAAGTATATTTGCCACATGTCAAAGAGTACAAAGTGCAGCTGATGTCGGTGCTTTGTTTGGGTCACTAACACCCCCTGTGCTGCTGTTGATGTGCTGCCTTGCTACTTTACCTTGCTGCAGTCCTGGCTCCGTGGTGGGAGGCTACAAGAGCAACGGAGGCAGCCGGACCTGCCCAGCCGGCACCGCAGGCCCAGGCACTACCGCCGCAGTGAACGCATTGTCATGCAAGCTCATTGCAGGCTACCACTACACCGGGGTGGCAGGCGCGCCACCCCACCAGCTCGATACCACCAACGTGCTCGTCTGCACTAAGGGATACTTCTGCCCTGGTGGGGCCACTGTCGTTGCGGACACGACCGTACAGGGCAGAACTGAGTGCCAAAGTGGCACCACCACCGAGGCTGCATCCAGCGCTGCCAACGTCAACAATGAAGTTGCAGACTGCACGATTCTGCTGCCTGGCTATTTCCACAATGGTCTCTCCACCGCCGTGGATGGAACCACCATCTTGACGTGCCTAGCCAATGCATACTGCCCAGGCTCGTGTTCGACAGGCACATGTTTGCCAGAGGCCTACACACTCGGTTTTCTACGTGGTGTGAGCGACTGCCCTGGGTACGACTGCACTGCGGCCGTAGCGGCGACTTCAGCTGCCGCTGCTTGTGCCGCACAGACTACGACACCCAACGGCGGCTCCGGGACCAGCAGCGCAGGCCAGTCAGCACCCACCGGCTGCGACAGACTGGATCCTGGGTGGTACTACCTCCCTGGCGCCTTAGCTACTCAGAAGGAGCCAATCGAAGGTACCACCATCAAGCCATGCGAACCTGACAACTGGTTTGCTCGATATCCTTAGGCATCCATTTGTGCTTGCTTTCTTCAGGTGAAGCTGTGTGCTGTGCTGACCATCACACATGCCAGCAATCGTGCTAGTGATGGTGCACGCTGCATCTCCTCCAGCACTCTGAAGCCAAGGGCTGCTGGCCCTTACTATTTTCAGCAGAACTGCATCCAACGCCCCTAGGTTCAGTGCTTTGATGGTGATCATCAGGTCTCCCTTTCAGGGAGGGCTTGTGTCACCCATCAAGTTCCCGCCCCCTGTGTCCTCAGCCGCCTGTTCCTATGGTGTAAGTTGCACACCCCTGTCAGCCTGGTTGTTAAAGACACAAATATCATACCAGCTACTAGCAGCAGCAGCACCCCCATGTTTGGGCTGTGCCAATGCACTGCGCTGCCACATTGATTTGTCCGGCAGCACAGAATCAGCATGGCTCTGTCACGATTCCTGATTGATTCGCCGTATGCCTGTTGCACTACTAATAGTATAACAGTTTCATGTTGGGCCCTGAGTGTGGGTGTGAGTTGTGCCTGCAAAGCTTGTGCTGCAGCACCCAACGCACCTAGTGGTAACATTCAATATTCCAAGTTGGAAGGCAAGTAGTACCGGCTTCCACTGCCTGGTTCAAGGACATCTGGCACGTGCACAGAATTGATCACTGCTGCAATGACACTAGCACAGCCGTCTACTCCAGGCGCTTCACCATGCCCAACACAGACAGGTAGCCATGTATTATGACCATTCGACCATATGACATGGGTTTAACGCAGTGCAACACAGCCAAAAATGGAGCAAATACGAGTCTGGTAGCTGCAAGCATCGCAACTGCATTGCTTTTTTGGTCTGGGACTGGGCCCCCCCTATAACAAGGGTGTTACACGTGTCTCATTGGTGAGGTACTGAGTGCCTCCAGGTTCTCGTCAAATAGGCTTGCCTACATGACGTTTGTGACCAGCTATTGAGATGGGCCCCCCTTGGTACCCCCCCAAAAAAAAAGCATCGCAGCTGCACGCTTGATGAAGCTAACGCTTGTGCTGTGCTTCACAGCTGCCGCAGCTATGCCTTCATCGTCGTATAATCCAGTTTAGCCTCAGCAATTTGCTAAGCCTTAGCAACTTGCGTCGGACGCTGTTGCTGTGCCTCAATCGAATTAAGCCAACCCTTCAACCCTAACAACCCACCTGACAGATGCACCTGACAAGATCAGCAACCTGGGGCTGCAGCTTGCTTGCAGACAACCCCCTCACACAACTTGTGTGCAGACTGCACGTTGGGGCGGTTGGCAGTATAAAGAAGTGTGTTGGTTACACCCTTTCAAGTTAGGTATGTGCACACGAAATGTACTACATCATAAAGTAGACGCAATACTGTAGATTTACTGCATGCGCTGCTAGCACCATAGGCAGCAGCAGCAGCAGCTATAAGCTAAAAAGTGGCAAATCAAGAAAAGACATAGGCACACGTTCAGTCACCTGCAACAGCAGCTACTAGTACTTGCATCCCAAACACACAACCGCATGCACAGCGTAGAGCATCAACACTGCAAGCAAACAACACAGATGGGTGCAGGCTGCTGCTGGCCTTGCATTGCCACAAATGACCAACGAATCTTCCGCACTGCAAAAGCTCAGCAGACCTTTTTAGTGACCGTGTTCACTGCAGAAGGCGGCCTGCTCCTCACAGCATGCTGTCCAGGCCTCTCACTGTGCAGCTCACGCAACAGCATCAACAGCTGCTGCAGAACCAGAGAGTTTCTGGTCTCAATAGCCTGCCATTGTTCACGTGTGCAGTGTGAGATGCACGCGCTTGGCTGGCTCAATGCAACGGACGCTGATGTCAGATCTTCCCGGCAGCTGCAGGCAGGCAAGTTGCACGGGTACAGCAAGCACCCGGTTCCTACACCGTGCTGTAAAAGTGCGCCTAGCAAGATATGCTTATTTAAGCCCTGAAGCAGCAGATGCAAACAGCCACATGGCTGCATACGCATGAGCCCGTGTGCAACTGAGCCAATGCATGCAGTGGACCTGAACCTCATCTGCCGTACAACTCGGCTCCCGCAGTAACCGCGCAGCATGCACAGCATACCATGAAGCAGCGCCGAGCAGCACATGCAGGATACACAGGGATGAGCAACAC
Organism: Scenedesmus sp. ARA3; assembly: GCA_004335835.1. Classification (NCBI taxonomy): domain Eukaryota; kingdom Viridiplantae; phylum Chlorophyta; class Chlorophyceae; order Sphaeropleales; family Scenedesmaceae; genus Scenedesmus; species Scenedesmus sp. ARA3. The sequence goes on along the minus strand of RWJK01000949.1, from coordinate 86,108 downwards.
TGGCAAAGTTTGACACGCAGTACTTAGGGATGTGGCATGCAACAACCCACATGCCATGTCAGTGACTGGGTGCTCGAACCTGCTTAACAACATATAGACAACATATGGATGTGCAGGCCCATCATGCTATAGGATTCTGGTCGCACTTGCCGTGTGTGCAAGCACACTGCGACATGTTATTGTGTAAATACATACAAGGAATAACAAATAATGGACAAGAGATCAGCATTATCACCACTGCTGCAAAATGAACACGCACATCACAGCTCTCAAAGCAAGCTGCTGACGTGCCGTAAAGAGCATGTCATAATCTTTGCTCAGGCCCCCACAGACCCAAGAAGAGCAGCCCCCTCTTGGTGCAGGCATGCTTGGACAACTGTCGAGCTTGCAAGTGATAGAATTCAGTGCTGCAACAGCTGCAAACTGTTGTGCAGCGCGCATGCACCCACCACATTTGCACCCAGCAAGACATGTCAGGTCCTGGTCAGGACCTGCGACCCAGCTGGGTCAGATGCACACAGCAGCACACAGCTGCCGGGGGCACTGACAACCACTTGCTTGTTTACAAGTGCATTTACCATGCCTACAACTGTCATTCTACACCATCCGTGGTGCAGTGCAAGCGCTGCACACAACTCAGTGGCTGAGCACAAGCTAGGTGAGTTGCGCCACGCACGCGCAAGCCTGTGCTTGATCCGTTGCTGCCTGTCAGTCGCGCGGCGCGCCGCAACTGCAGTGCCGCAACACAACAGATGCGGTGTTGACTTGCTTGTGCACAAAGCTGCATTCCACGCAGCCGGCCTTGACTTGACACGAATTCCAGACCCCCCATACACCTAAACCCTGCGGTTGAGGCACAGGCGATGACCCTGAGGGTCATGCTGCAGCATGGGCAACCACAATCGCATGCGCTAGATAATCACAGCAATGTTCCGCCAAAAATGCTGCATGTCACAGGATCTGCAGGAAGACACCGTTCTGCAACCGTGTCACCTTGGACAATTTGCCAGCCGTGCGCCGAATGCAGCCAACCAGCGCTGCGCTCAGCATCCCAAATTGCCACACAAAATCTGGTGCCGCTGCACAGAGGCACACCACCCATTGCTACATCTTTGCAATACACAGATCTCCATACTGATCTTCATACTGATATCCATACCTGACCATCCCTGTCAGCGCAGCAGCAGCACGTAACACCATCAGCGTAGCTGTGCCATGTATTTCGGCTCTGTAGCGCAGTGCAGGCGCACAGGCTGCTGTCACCCTGCCTTTCATCAAATCTCTCACAAGCCAGTTCTTGTGCATGCAGTGCAGCACTGTACCATGCCAAGCATGTTTGTCCCGGATAGCTGGCAGACTGCGCCTGTACAGTTGCCATGGTGTGGCTGTTGCTTACAGCGCAATTGGATTGCCCGCCACAGGCACAGCGAGCACATGTGGATACTGCATGCAGGCACGCAACCACGGTGACATCACCCTAGGACCGTGCTGGCAGCTGCTGTAACGCCTGCAGCAGCACCTGCAGTGTTGCTGTTACCTCAGTAGGTCCCCCTGTTGCAACAGCACTGCTACTGCCGCCGCCGTCTGCATTGCTGCTTTGCACATCAGATGGTGGAGCTGGAGATGCAGCATTGCTTGCGCTGAAGGTGGCAGCAGCAGCAGCCGGCTGGTAGCCTTGCATGATGAGCGAGGTCACACACTTCACTGTGCGCTCTGCACAGGCTGTTGTGCGAGCCACCACCTCAGCTATGGCTGCAGCCGAGGGCATGCCGCTGGACTGCTGCAGCGTGCTGCTCACAGCTGCTGCGACCGCTTTGCGCGCAACAGCTTCGCTGCAGCTCTGCTGCACCTGCACACCATCAAGGCACAGCACACAAGCAGCAACCAGATCATTTTGACACACAAATTCCAAATTTGTTCTTATACACCCAGCATTGCAGATTCAGAACTTGAGCGCCATGGCCGCCAGTAGCGTTACAACATGCATTATAGCAAAGCGTGCGGCCAGGAAGGAAGGATGTGCTCGAGGCTTCGTAGGGGTGCTGCTGCTGCTGCTGCTGCTGCTAGTACTACTGCCACTACAGCTGCTGCTGCTGCCGCTGCGATGCTCAATGCTTGCTAGCGCAGCAGCCTGCCCTGTAACATGTCGCTGCATCCCTGCAGTGCTACAAACATCCTCTTTGCATGCATTGATGCTGTGCTGCATTGCGCTGTATTGGTGTATTGCTGCAGGTGCAAACCTGCAGTGCTAAATGTACACTAAACTTACAGCGTTGCCTGCAGCGATCCTGCTGCCGTCCTCTCTGCAGCTGCACAGCCCTCCCAGGCTCACCTGCTGGGCTAGGTCTGGCAGCAGCTGCTGCAGCTGAGCAGCCAGGTCAAACTCGTAGCCTGCTGCTGCAGCAACCAGCGCTGCTGCCTCTACTCTGCTCATGACCTGTTGGTGTAGCTGCTCCCCCAGGGCAGGCGAGACTTGGACTGCCGCCTGCGGTTGTGTGAGGCGGGTGCGCACGGCAGCGGAGCAGGAGGCGCGGAGAAGTGAGCACAGCAGGGGCAGCTTTTGCAGCACGCTGCTTGTGTGTGCATTGCCACATATGTACTCTGGTTGCAGCATAGTGCACAGGTGCAAGAGGTCGGCTTCAAAACGACAGCATGCATGGGGTCTGGAGGCCACCGGGTGTGTGAATGCAAGCGGGCTTGTAGGCTGTGACAAGTGCCTCGCAAGCTCAGCAGACAGCTGCATGCTAGCATGCAGCAATTGGCGTGGATCAATTCACAGGATGCTGCCAGCGCAGGGCAGTGCCAGCAGCAACAGCAAAGGGTGATAAGCTGCTGCTACCCAAGTGGTGGCGTGTAGGCAGCAAGCGCCCCAGGTTCACCCCTGAACATGCCGAGCGGCTGGACACCAGAGCTGCTGTCATCAACCCAGTGGTGGCAGCACAGTAAAACAGTATGAAGAATTGCAAGTCAACACACTTGTGGCGGCACAGGCAGCTGGCCCGCCAGCAGCACCAGCTGCCACAACAACAGACTCACCTGCTCGATCAGCCGCTTAGCAATCAGTGCGTCCGGAGGCATGCGGCTAGCAGCTGAACCCTGCTGCTGCTGCTGCTGCTGCTGCTGGTGCTCCTCGCCAGGCTGCGTTTTGGGTTCGTCTGACGTCTGCAGCATGAGCTGCATCAGCAGCCGTCGCTGCTGCTGATCATTCTGCTGCTCATCCTGCTGCTGCTGCTGCTGCTGCTGCTGCTGTGGCTGCTGTAGCTGCAGTGGCTGTGGCGGTGTCACAGCAGCGACAGCAGGTGCGTGTTGCTGCTGCTGGCCGAGGTGCTGACCCTGCTGCAGCACACGTGACAGCAGCGCCTGCTGCAGCTTCTGAGCCAGTGCGGACTGCGGCTGCAGCGGCTGAGCTGCATATGGGCTGCACGTGTCTATTTGTGGAGAGGCACTTTGGGCCACGCTGCTGCTGCTTGCAGTGTCACCAGAACAGCCGGCTTGCTGGGCAGGTGTGCCACTGCCGCCCAAGGCCTGCAGCAGCCGCTCCCTCAGGAGCTGCTGGGTGTGCTGCTTCTGCAGGTGGCCCCGCAGCTGCTCGTGCAGTAAAGACAGCTTGGCATTCTGCTGCGCAGCAGGCTGCTGCTGCGGCTGCTGCTGCGGCTGCTGCTGCTGCTGCTGCTGCTGCTGCTGCTGCTGAGGCTGCTGCTGCTGCTGCTGCTGCTGCTGCTGCTGCTGCTGCTGCTGCTGCTGCTGAGGCTGTGAGCTGCTGTTTCCTCGCTTCTGGCTCGCAGGATGCTGTTGGTGGAAGCCATGCCTTTTTATTGTTGTCCTAAATAGGTGTGGGCCTTTTCTTTTGACACCCCAGCTGGTGTTCCTGTACAACTTCAGGCTGCCACTGTTGTTGGTTGTGGTGTTCTTGCCTTGTGAAGGTCCAGGGCTGGGGTTCTGCAACTGCGTAGCGGTCGGTGTTTGATTCCCAAGCAGTGCTCCAGCACCTGTAAGCCAACGGCAGGCAACATTGTCCAGCTGAGTACCCCTATGCTGCTGCCACTGTGATGATCGAGGCTGCAGCCTGCTCGAGCTGAGTGCGGAGTGCTGAACCAATTCGTCAGAATTATACTTGTTGTTAACCGAATTGAACCACCCTCCTCATACGTGACTTGAACCGGCCAGCGCCTCACCTGACCCTGCACTTGCACAGGCTGCCATACCAGAAGCACTCCCTGCAGATTCAATATTGCCTGCGTGCTGTCAAACCAGTATTTGTGCACATGTGTACGATGAGCCAAAAGGTGCGCCAACACCACAAGTTCGACAGCAGCTAAGCCGTGACGCGTGACAGCAGCACATGCTTTTTAAATTGCGCTGGCTTATAGGTAAATCTCCTCTGATATACTGATTGTCGAGTTCTCTCGCGATGGCAAGGGGAAGGCGCTCTGACCTCTGCTGCAGCAATGCTCTGCACCACCAGCCCGTCAATTTCGTTTCAACAATCGCTAGCAAACAAGATTTTGCAAGCATTGCAGGCCGGCTGCAAAGTGTCAGTGTTCATCACGAACATCTGGTTCCAATTCTGCAGGAATTCATATTCAAAGCATGTCGTCTGCATGAATGTGTCAAGGAGTAAGATGGCGAATAGAGTCTGACCTGGGTTTAATGCAAGACGTCTTTCCAGCTTTCAGTCGGCCGCGGCCGACTCTGAGGCCGTGCTGCAGTGTCGTTCCAAGTGCGAAGACGCCCCTGGTTTCAAGCAGCCCCTCTATGTGTGCACTCGGATATAGAAGCACGGTAAGTGCACGTGCAGCACACGCGTGCATGCAGGAGCCGGCTCATACATAGCAGTTGCACTTGCAATTGCCCGTGGAGCCACACTTGGTGCACTGCCGAGGTGCATGCTACCTTCATTCAATTCAGAAAGAGCTCTGCTGAAAAAGCAGAAGCAGAAGCTGGTTCTTTATGTCAATAACGCAAGGAGTGAACCTGCAAGTGATGAAGTTCCGCTCAATGAAAATTCCGCAAGGGTTACTGACCCTTACGGCTTTTTGGTGACCAGTGGGAGCACCTGCAATTCGTGACTGCTGCTGTCCAAAAGCCTCATAGCTGCACCAGATGCGCTTGCGCCGCCGCATGGCACGTGCATGTGGTGAACTGCAACAAGCTTACCCAAGCAGCTGCAGCTGCCAGCTGTGTGCTGCAGCACGCCAGCGTGCTAAGCACGGCAGGTTTCAAGAGAGCCTGCACGTGACCTTTGGAAGCCCCATCTGCAGTGGCTCCACTTGAGCTACTGGTGCCACTAGTACTGGTGGGAGCATTGCTTTCAGGAAAGGTGTAAAAAGACAAAGACTAGACTGTCCATCTTTCAAAATCAAACGGCTCCAGGATTCCAAAGGATCGTGGTAAATGCATCGCTGCGCACCTTCAAGCAATGCTGGTGTACTCCGCAGGGTAGCAAAAACTGTGTCTGCAGCTGCTTGAAGCGGAGTGCTGCCATTACGGCGCCTGCTTGCAAGCACACTAGTACTGTTCAAGTGGCAGTTGCTGTATGGTAAGTGCAAGCAATGCCACATGGGGTTTCCCAGTAACAGCCACACGGCAGCAGCGCCGGACTGTTTCACGTAGAGTAGAGTATGTCTGCTGTGAGATGAGTGGTCAAGTGTTGCTTCCACAGCAATTAATCTTCTTACTTGAGTCAAGTAAACTATACTTGAGTCAAGTAAACTGATCACGTGCACATGTAACCAGTCACAACCTGACAACATGTTGTACCATTCGCAACAGGCACATAATTTTTGGTATTACTCTTATTTTTTTTTATGTGATGAGGGCATCGAAGGCTCCTTGTGTACAGCTGGCCATGGATCTGTACATGTGCTATACAGGCAGTGTTTGGCAGCAGCTGCTGCAGGGCCAGTGTTCGGCTTTGTACAGCTCAGAGCTCGGCATCAGCCCCAATCATGTCTCCCACCGATCACATTGTGACTTTTGTGCTTGCGCACGGTCGAGGGCGTCTGCATCGGCCGCTCCAAATTGTGGACCAGATTGTTACCAAATCGGGACCGCCAATTACACCTGCGATGCTGCGGCATCTAAATCGCGACACCTCAAAGCCTCTAGATACCATGAATTAAAACCATGTCGGCCTGCCTGTGCAGCATAAATACACATGCAGGCAACAGGGCGTCTGCGTGAGAGGTCTGCGTGGCCAAGCTTGCTCGCATGGTGCGCCAGCAACTTAGCAGGGATGTTCTTTATGTGTTTCATCTCGAGTAAATAAGTGAAGCAGTAATCTCAGTACTATCAGTGTTTTCTCACTGTTTTCAAACTCTGAGAGGCTACTTCCCAGGCAAGTTCCTTGTGATATTGTCCCTGATTTCATGGTTTCATTTGTTCACATACGCTGTGTTTCCCATATATTAAGCTCTCTGCTTGCTCTGATCCTTCACAGCCTCCCTGGCGTCACCATCTGCACTTCTTTTGGCTGATTTCTGTGGGTGCGACGACTCCACGCACCTGCTCCAGGCACGTTGTCACGCCATACAGTGCTAACGCAGCACATTTGCTTGAAAGCCAACTTGTTCTCTGGCGCATTTGTGACGCGCAGGCGTTGCACACCCAGCTGCAAACGCGTAGTAACCCGTCGACGAGCGTAAGCAGCGGCAACTGAAGGCTTCTGACATGAGGCTTCCCGCTTTATCGCTGCTGCTTTTGGCAGCGGTCTACCTTGCGGCCCCTTGCCGGGCGGGCAGCTCAGGTGAGATCCTGTGTCTGCCGCAGCTGCGAGTCCTGCTTATGCAAGCCAGCATCGCCTGCACACATCAGTCTATTGGCCTCTATCATCGTCTATTTTGAAGCGATGCAGCTTCTATGTGACGCTATCAGCCACCACTACCTTGCAGCAGTGTTTGGTGACACCGGGGGAATATGTCTCGTCGCGCACTCCTGACGTCCCTGCATGCGCGTTTTGTTCGTTTCGATGCTCTATGCAAATGCCAGGCAGATGTTGTCACGCAATGAGCCAGCCGTGCTCATCCTTCACTGCTGGCTCCAGTACTGTACAGCTCCTGCACAACCACAGCTGCTAAAATCACTGCGTCTTGCCACTGCTGCCGCTGCTGCATCTCCCTTCATGCTGCCTACAGATGTTTCCCTCGTGGACCTGCCCCTCAGGCGTGCCATGCTGCAATCCCAGTGCCCCATCCAGTACTGCAACTCTGGCCGCAACTGGTGAGCGCACAGCAAGCGCGTCCCATGCATGCATGTGCCTGCCCCCGCACCTACCCACCCGGCCAACCCAACCCTGCCTTGTCAGATGCCTCAGTCAGCCACCAGCCACTCCTTTCTAGCAGGCAGCCGCATCACTGCACACCGCAACCTGGCACTGCCTGCGTGTCAAGTGCGCAAGGTGCACTGCTGTTCCATCAGCCCCTGCCAGCTTGCTTCCTGCATGCTGCACTGCTCCCACACAATGCGCATCTGACATATCCTGCCTGGTTGCCTGCCTGCCCGCCTTGCCTGTGCAGCATCTACTCCTCCCGCACCAAGAAGTGGAGGTGCACCGCCTGCCTGAACCAGAGGATTCCCAACGGGGCGAAGTCCGAGTGCGTGGTGAGTGCCTAACGCTGCCCTGCAGCGGCTGCAAGCAGAGTATGTCTGGGTTTGATGCCAGCAGACTGATTGATGTTCCTTGTAGGTTCAGTACGTGGTGGTGGGTGCCTGAACGGCACTGCACAATGTTCCTGGCTGAACCGCGTGCACCGCATCCAAGCCGCGTCACCTGCTGCTGTGCTTAATGGTTGTGCGGCACACCCTTGCAATGTGTACTGCTTGAAGGAAAGCTGTGCAGCACAGCTATGCAGACAGGTCTGCAGGCATCAAGAACAACCTTATTAAGGTGCATGCTGCACGAGGCTGACCCCTGCTGGAACCTGGCTGCTGCTGCTGCTGCTGCTGCTGCTCTGCTTTGCCTGCTGTGTGTGTGTTTGCAGTGCCCTGCCGGCTTCTTTCCCACCTCTGACGGCAAGTGCTCCCTGTGCAAGGACAACATGTTCTGCCCCCAGGGCCAGTCCGCCCTCAGGTCCACTGCCAGGCCCTGCCCGGCCAACACCGTCACGCTGAGGCGCGGCGCCAAGTCCATCAACGACTGCTTCAACGCCCCCGGCTACTCCTACCGCAAGACTTCAGACGGCGTGAGGGCAGAGCCCTGCGGCGTGAACACGTGGACCACCGGCCTCAAGAAGCAGACCACCTGCACAGCCTGCCCTACAGGATTCAAGACGGACCCGGAGACCGTGCCAGGCTCACACACCAACTCCGACGTGTGCCGTGAGTGCCTGCTTTGCTGTGCATCTTGCAGCAGCGCTCGCTTGCTTGTCATATCACATGGTGCTGCATGCTGGCATGGCGGTGGTGCTGAATGTGTTCCTCCGGCATTGAACAAGAACAGCACCTGCAGGCTGCACACAGTTCTGCCTGCTGCTCTGCGTGAGTATCCAAGCTGCCTGCATGCACGTGCTGTGATGAAACACATGCAACTGCAGGACGATCAGGCCCTCACACTGTCAGAAGTTTGTAACATGTCAGGGTGACACTGAGGTGCTGCTGCTGCTGCTGCTGCTGCTGCCTTTCCCTGCTCTACAGAGGCCCCTGCCGGCTCCTTTGTGACCGGCGTCTCCACCACGCTGTGCCCCAAGGGCGAGTACAGCGACGACTACTCCCTGGCCACTGCCTGCAAGACCTGCGAGGACCTGTACGACGGCCCCGGCATCACCACTGCGCGTGAGGGCGCAACCAGCGCCAAGAACTGCACATGGCTGGAGCCCGGCTATGCCCTGATGGACGGCAAGAAGCGTGCCATCCTGACTGCAGTTGACCTCATCAACACGCCCATCTCTGGCGCCAAGAAGTGCCCCCAGAACTACTTCTGGTGAGCGACGCTGCTGTGGTGCCGTAAAGGTGCTCAAAGCAGAACACTGTTTCTCTGGTAGCGATGTTGATGCTATGGCTTGCTCAACATTGCTGTGCTGCCATCCCAAGTCACTGGAGCATAAGCGTTTGAACGGCGTGTTCGCTGTGCATACACATGCTGCCACTCAACAGCCAACTACTGATAGTGGTGTCAATGCTGTGCACCGTCTTGTGCGTGATACAGCTCAGCAGGCTGCCGCTGCATGCGAAACCACAATGGCGCAAGCTCGTAAGAGTAGTCCTTGAACACAATTGTCCCGCTGCTGCTGCTGCTGCTGCTTCTGCTCTGCCTGCAGCCCTGGTGGTGATCCCAACGGCGCTGGCATGCCAAAGAGGTGTGAGCACGGCATGTGGACCGAGGAAGAGGGCGCATCATCCCCAGACGAGTGTGTGGCGCCCCCAGGCATGTACCTGCCGGACGGCGTTTTGACCGCTGAGGACAAGAGGATCAGGCACTGCCCCCATGGCACTTACAAGGAGACCTGGCAGCGCGTGGGCATTGCCGGCTGCCTGCCCTGCGGTGTTGGCTACTGGCTGTCTGACAAGACCATCTTCCTGAACGAGCTGGACCCCAACACCGGCACAATCAGGCAGCAGATCGGCGTGCGCGGCAGCACCGACTCCTGCTGTGAGTGGCGCCTGCTCAACAGCCGAGTCCTTGTGTATGCGGCGCCTGTTGTGTATGCATACATGTTGCTGTGTTATGCCTTGCATAGTCGCGCATCTCCTAACCTGGACTGAGGACGAGGTCCTGTGTTGGATGCGGCGTCATGTTTCTGAGAGGATGTGCCTGCTGCGCTGCTGCTGCGCTGCTGCTGCCTGCTGCACACCACCTGCCGGCCCTCCCTACAACAACAGTCAGTCCTCAAATCCTGTTCTTGCAGCACCATCTCCTAAGATGTTGCCACTGCTGCTGCTCTGCTGCTGCCTGCTGCCTACCACCTGCCACCTCTCCCAAAACCACCAGACATCCAGCGCGGCATGGGCGCTGTCTTCGAGAGGAACCAGACCACCAGCGCCACCGTGCTGCGTGCCATCATCTGCCCTGCCGATCACTACGGCGTGGTTGGCGTGCAAGGCACTGACGATATCTGGAAGAAGTACGGCCGCCTGGCAACGCCCTGCACACAGTGCCCCACCAACATGATCACCAGCGGCGACTCAGCTAATCTGAAGGTGGTAAACATCCAGGTCATCAACCCCACCAACGACCAGCAGACCGGCGACTTTGTGGCTGAGAGCAGCGAGGGCTACTACACTGTGGACTCCTGCTTCACCAAGCCAGGCTACGGTGAGTGGCGCTGCCGCGCTGTGCACATGCCGTAGAAGCGGCGGCAGCAGCTGCCCCTGCTGCCGCCGCTGCTGATGCTGCTGCTGCTGCTGCTGATGCTGCTGCTGCTGCTGCTGCTGCTGCTGATGCTGCTGCTGCTGCTGCTGATGCTGATGTGCACACATGAACCTTGTGCAGCCAACCACGAGAGTGCTGTGTGCTGTGGGTGTACACACAATCTTGCTTGCACAGCTCGTTCGCGCTGTTCCAAAGCAGCTGCGCTTTTGCAACGCTCCGTGACACCTGCGTGTGTCCATCTGCAACCATTCTTGCATGCGCTGACGCATCATGAAGTAACAAGCCATTGTCATGCAACATAGTATGCTGCTGGACTCTTTGCTGAAGGTCATATAGCGGCAATGCCAGCATCGTCACCAGCATGAGCTACGCATGCAAGCGGCTGCAACGGCACTGGTCAGAGCTCACAACAACCGCTGACGCAACACAAACAATGTGTGTGATTGCCGCTCTGCAGGCTACCTGCAGGGCGCCTCCCAGCTGTGTGCTCAGGGCTACTGGAGCGCAGGCGGCGACAGGCTGCCCTGCACGCAGTGCCCCTTCGGCAGGACCACCAACTTCAACGCCGACATCAACAAAGACGCCGCCGACTGCACCAAGTACATTGCCGGCTACGGTAACCTGACCGACATCCCCCAGCCGTGTGCTATCGGCTATTACCAGCCGCCTCAGGTGAACGTTGGCACAGCCTGCCAGGCCTGCCCTCCCTCCCTCACCACCCGCACCGTTAGCGGCGCCTCCGAGGACGCCTGCGACCTGTGCGCTGCCGGCTGGGGCACCATCGCCCTCAACAGCACCTGCAAATCCTGCCAGGATGGCTACTACGGCGATGCTGATCGCAAGGACAGCGCATGCACCAAGTGCCCCGGCGGCCGCAGCTTCTCATACGACTGGCAGGGCGTGGATGACATCTTCACACCCCAGACCACCAGCAAGCCCCTCTCCAGTAGCCAGGCCGACTGTGTGGCCGACTTTGCCCAGACCGTGGAGGGTGCGTTCTACCTGGATCTGCAGTATGCGCTTGGCGCGGGCGACGAGCTGCTCCTGGTAGGCGGCAGGGAGAACCTGCAGAGCTGCGTGCAGGATTGCCGCGAGGAGGCCAAGTGCGCGGCAGCCACCTTTGACTACGACAGTCTCAAGTGCTGGAGCTGGCAGCCTGCATCCACAGAGAGCTTTGTGGCAAACGGAGGGTGAGTAGGGCAAAAGCAAATTGGCTGTAGCAGTAGTGTCGCCGCGCCGTGCAGGCTATAGCGTGCCGGCAGGTTGTGCAGGCTGTAGCGTGCCGGTATCGCCGGATGAATGGGTTGCATGCAGGAGCACCGAGCCAGACTGCTGACTAAACGCGCGAGCTGCAAAATACTTGAGTTGTGACAAATGTAGCGTGCGAAGCAATTAAACTAACCAATTGCTGCTGCTGCTGCTGCTGCTGCTGCTGCTGCTGCTGCTGCAGTGTTGCCTTCAAGCTGCTGTCATCCACCAACCTGGCTGCCTCCACCATGGTGGCTGCCCAGGAGATGGGCTCCGGCGAGTACAGCTTCATCCCTGACGGCGTCAACACCCCCGCCCGCATTGCAACCACCTCCCTCACCGCTGTGGTCACCACCTCCCTCAAGGCTTGCCTAAAGGCCTGCAGCAACGTCAACCTGTGCTCCGGCATTGTGTTCGGCCAGCTGTCCGGCGAGGACACCATCCCCGCAGACTCCTGCAAGCTCATCATGGGCAAGTCGCTGCCCGGCAACAGCCTGCGCACCCTGATCAAGGCCAACTTCATGGGGCTCAACACCGACATGAAGGTGTCCCCTGGCTACTTCTCGCAGCCAGCTACAACAACTGTTGAGATCTGCCCAGGATCTGTGGAGGGGGCTCGAGGCTGGTACTGGTGAGGCGCCAGGGGACTGCGTTGCTGGCAGTACGAGCACTTGAATGCATACACTCCGCAGGGTGCAGAGATCATTGCAGCCACAGCTAGCAGCACCCAGCTTTTGTTGGTGTGCCCACTCATCTGCAGTGCAGCTGAGCATCGATAGCCAATGCCGTGGCTGCAATTGTGTAAGTCTGTTTCAGCATGGTGCAGAGCTAGCAGTGATAAGCGCAATGGCGAGCTAGCCCAAGCAGTGGCTACCATCGCTGTCTGCAACACACAGTTGCCACTGATTGGTAATCAAAAGGCACGCTGCAGGTGTACCTGGCACCCATGTGATGCATGCAGCATACACAAGCTACAATGCCCCAGAAAGCACACCCTGGTGTGAAGCATTTGCAGCAAGCCGCTGCAGCGTGGCCAGTAGTACTCACAGCTGTTCATACACACTCTCTATGCTGCAGCCCTGGCGGTGCTGCTCCTGGCAGCGCACCCCGTGTGCGTTGTGCTGACGTCAACCCCACCGGCACCTACATGCCTGAAGGGACTGAGAAGGCTGCAGACTGCGGCGGCTGGCTGATGCCCGGCTACTACTATGAGCACGGCGCCACAACACCTGTAAAGGCTTGTCCGGCAAACAGCTACTGGTGAGCGTGCACGCTGGCAGCTGGAAGCAGGATGCTGCTGTTGTAGTCTAGCATCATGAGCAAAAGCAATGCACTGTCTGCTTGTGTGTCGTGCACACTACTGGAAGCAGCAGGTGCGTGACGTGACAGCCTGGAACGGGATACTGACTGCACTGCTGCTTGGGTGTCGTGCTCTCCTTGCTTGCCACCCGTGCCGGCAACAGCCGCGGCGGCAGGTCTATTGTTGGCGCCCAGGAGAATGTGGGCGCTGAGCGATGCCCTGAGGGCACCCAGAACGCAGGAGGCACAAGTGCTGTCAGCATGACAAACTGCGACAAGCTGGTCGCTGGCTGGTACTACGTTGGCGTTGACGCCATCAGCACTGACACCATCAAGCAGTGTGACCCTGGCTACTGGTGCAACACAGAACTTAAGCTCATTTTGGTGCCCACAGCCACTGCTGTGGATGCAGCAAACGGCAGGAACCCCTGTCCCATGGGATCGCTGAGTTTGGCATTCGCCAAGCTTGAAACGGACTGCACGATCCTGCGGCCTGGCTATGAGTACTCTGGGACTGGTGACATCGCCGAGGGCACCATCAACACTTGCGGCGCTGACAGGTACTGCCCGGGCGGCACCCTCACCAATGGTGCTCCATCCCTGGGCACGCAATGCCCAGAAGGCACCGGCGTGAACAAGAAGACCAATGATAATGATGCAGGCGCAACGAGTGCAAACGGCTGCACCAAGCTGTATGAGGGCTACTTCTACAACGGCATCGGCGCAGGCGACATCTCTACCACTACGGTAGAGCCCTGCCCTGCCAACAAGTACTGCGAGGGCTGGCCCAGGACAGCCAAGAGCATTGACCAGCGCGGCACACCTGTGGCCCCGACCAACTGCCCTGCTGGAACCCAGAGGGCTACAGGCACCAGGGTGACTACTTGGTTTAATAACAACAGAGATGCCCGCCTCATCTCCACAGCTGACTCGTCAACTACTACCACCAGCGCAGGCAACGGCGGCAAGGTCAAGACCGACTGTAACAAGCTGGTGGCTGGCTGGTTCTGGGATGGCACCGCTAACGATGTGGTGGAATGCACAGCTGGCAGCTACTGTGCAACCAATGGCGTGACAGTTCTCTGGACTGGCACGTCCACGACCATCCCAGCCTGCCCACTCGGCTCCACCTCTGCCCAAGGATCTAAGGTTGCCAATGACTGCAACAAGCTGCTGGCTGGCTATTACTTCAGTGGCGGCGCCACTGTGAGCGACACAACCATCAAGGAATGCGAGATCAAGTCCTATTGGTAAGCATGGCACTTGACTGCCCCTGGAGCAACCTCTACTTGCCTTTTCCATGCACAGCGGATCCTGCTGGCAGCCTGTGCCACATCATGTCTAATTGTGTGCAGCACACTATGTCGGCTGTCACGCAGGTTGACAGCGACAACTGAACTGCAGCGCAACACAAACAGCTACTGACCTAAGTTGTGTGTCCACGCTGCTCCCTTGCTGCCTGCTGCTCGCAGCCCTAATGATGGCTCCGTCAGCTTTGCAGTCGGCATAGGCGCCCCCGCTGCTGGCATCGTTGCATGCCCTACGGGCTCCACCAGCGTTGCCAAAAAGTCAGCCTCCACTGACTGCTCAGACCTGCTGCCCGGCTGGTACTATACCGGCACTTTCAATGGTCGCCTCTCTAATGACAATGTGCTGCAAAGCCCTGAAGACAAGTACTGCACCGGAGCCGCCACCATTGACACGGGATCCACAAGCGCGCAGGGCATTGAAGATTGCCCGACTGGCTCTGGCACTGTTGGAGCATGGTCGGCGAGTGCGCGTGACGAGCGCAATGACTGCCTCAAGGTGTATCCTGGCTACTACTTTGACGGCGCTGCCGCCTGCTCCACCTCTGGGATTATTGCCGCAGCCGACACCGAGTGCGGGTTCACTAGGTGCGACAAGCCTGCTCCTGACAGCTTCTGCCCTGGAGGCGTGATCACGGCTGGCGCCTGGACTGTTGATGTCGGCAGGACCAACTGTCAGACCTACTGGACAGGCCAAACCCCATCCCAGACCATGCTCACAACGTGCAATGTGGTTCCAGGAATCGACTGCTCGTCACCCGGTCAGTGCATTTCTTAAGCGAGGACTGCGGCCCTGTGAGATGCACATGTCAGGTCTCGTGCAGCATGCTGGAGCGCAGCCCAGCAGTAACTGCAACTGCAAGTGTGACTGCATTGTCATGCATGCTTGAGATGTTGCTCCTAGTGCTGCAGCAGGCCTTGTTGCAGCCGGGCATCAATCATTTTCTGCAGAGTTGAAAAAACCGCTGCCTGCAGGCAATGACTGGTTTGTGGCAGTGCGTGCACAATTGTTGCAGGCACTGGTGTGAATTCAGGCGCCGTGCATCCCTGCTTGACTTCTGCAAGTGTGCTGCGTGCATATGCACATGAGGATTGTGCGGCAGGTGCATGTTGCATGTGTTGCAAAGGCAGCTGCCAAGCAGGCATGTTGCTGGCGACCAAGCCAGGTTGGCAGTGCCTTCATCTGAATGGGAGTGCCATCATGAATGAATGGCCGAAGGACATTTTTTTGGTGTGTCTGCAAGCATGCTATCTGACAGCATTGTCTCAGTGGTGAATATAGTAAGAGCCTCATTCTTCGGGGTGATCCTTGATTCCTTTTTGCCAGCAGCGTACCTGGCTGGAAGCCTAAGCATAAGTAAGGGGGCACCTGCTAGCTGGATGGGCTGGGTGCACCCCATTGTGGCAGCCTGTGTGCAGCAGCTACCAGCTGTTTGGCACAGGACCTTGGCCAAAAACTTGCTAACTTCGAGGTCATTGATAATTTCTTGATGTTGTGCTGGTCGTGCTCCTGCAGCCTGCTTCTCCCTGGTGGCAGTCAGCAGCTGCGAGGCACGTGGCACTGCATATGTGCAGTTGCAAAGATGCTTATCCGTATGTATGCTGTGTGTATGCCACAGCGGTATGTAGTACATTTCACCGGTACCTGCATATTAGTTGACGCATTGGCCTGCATGATTGCGGTTAGTGTGGCAGTGAGGAGGATCAGATCGTGTGCAGGGCTGGCAATGCGCATTGCCAGCATGCTGGTTCTGCCACGGTTGCTTATGTTGTTGGTTGCTGATGCCGCATGTGCTCAACTGCCAAGGTGTCATGCTGTGAATCGGTTTTTCGCCAAGCACTAAGTGATTACATATCTGTAAACACATACAAGCTCAAGGCCTCGAAACTACTCGATGCTTGTGGCACTGGCCGGACCAAATTGACGGTTGACATGTGTAAACGCTTGTCAAAGGACACTGCCTTGGCAAGTGCAACAGCAGCAGCGCCCGCCGGCGGCACAAAGACAGTGAACAGCAGCAACCCAGCGGCAAGCTGCTGGCTGCAACCTCTCTTGGCCCCAACACGGAAACAGCTTGATATGATTTGCATCAGCGTTGCTTCATCACCAGCCGGTGCAGCCAACAGCTTACAAAACATCAGCAGCCCTCGTGCATGCGCACGAAAAGTTGAAATCAGCAGCTGCTGCAACCTACTAGGTAGTACGTGGTGCACCAGCGTACGCTCATACGTGTACACATGTGCCGCGCAACATGATCCAGACCACACTCGCACCGCCTTGCTGGCAGACGCAGTGGCCCCCACATGTAGTGACAGCAAGCTAGCTAGCTGCAGATGCAGGCTTTTCCACGGCTGCTAGCGCTGTGCTGTTTAGCGCACAAGTCCCGATGTAGCTGGTCATGGCTGTCTGCTTCAAGCAAGTTGCAAGCACTTGCCCCACAGTATGCCCCTTCTCCTCACAGCTTGCGTGCAACATGCAAATTCTCTGTCAACAGCTCACACATCCAGGATGCTGCGCAACATGGCACGGTACAGACTCACACCACACTGCAGCACATGCCTAGGCCGAACAAGTGGCAGGAGAGCTGCCAAGCCAGCAAGTTGAACTTCAGGCTGCCATTCTTATACAAACAGGCAGCGAGACAAATCTATCCAGCGTCACATGCTTGCATGCGCTTCAGAACAACGGCTCTGTCAGTCCCCAAAGCATTGACAACAGTGCAACAAGGACGATACAATACGGCTCCTGGATTCAGAAGAACCGAGGTAACAGTGCACATCACTCGCTCTCAAATCCCTCCCCGTCAAAGTCATCACTGTCTGCACCATCTGCACAGTCCCCAGCAAGATCCAGCACATAGCTGCACGCCTCCGCAGCATCAGCCTCACAGCTGTATGTGCCCACCCTATGCCAGCCCAGCCCGTCCCACACCACCGCATACCAGGGCGGGACAGCAGCGCCCAGCGCTGCCGCCCCTGCCGGCACAGCCTGACCCAGGCCCTGCTGCGGCAGCGACTGCTGCTGCTGCTGCAGCGTGTACAGCACGCCAGCCATGCCTGCAGTGCCGGTCATGATGCTCTCCAGGATGCAGCCGCGAGGCAGCTGCTGCATCAGCCAGCGCATGTTGAGGCTGTGCACGCAGCCGCGCGACGCAACACCCGCCGCCGGCGCTGCTGGTGCTGCTGCAGCCGCTGCCGCTGCTCCACTGCTGCCAAACCTCGCAGCCGCTGCAGCCGCTTCGCTGCTGATGGCTCCTGGGAGCAGCAACTCGTATGCATCAGGGAACAGGCTGCCCTGCAGGTCCCATGCATCCAAAGGGTCGCTGTCAGCAGCCGTCAACAAGCTGCTCAATCCAGGAAGCTGCCCAGCTAGCAGACCATGATCCTCAAGCGGCCCTGCTGCTGCTGGTGCTGGTGCTGGTGCTGCTGCTGCTGCTGGAGCATGCTGTTGCAGCACTGGCAAGGGTCTGGTGTCTTCTAGCAGCACAGCAGCTGGTGGCATGGCATGAGGCGCCAGCGAGCCTGCCTCACCAAGCTGCTGCAGCTGGTTCTGCAGCGTGTGCTGCTGTGCCAGCTGCTCCGCCAGCTGCTGCTGCAAGTCTTGCTGCTGCTGCTGCTGCCATTGCTGGGGTGCCAGGTGGTGCTGGCCCTGCATCAGCCTGTTGCTGCCATCAAACAGCTGCAGACAACACACAGAGCATACAGCAGGCCGCACGGCACACACAGAACAGCAGCGTCAAACAGGCATGCATGGCCACTGTATGGCTGCTCAGCAGACACGATGCAGCTGTGCTAAGCACCTGCTGCCGCTGCAGCCGTGCTAAGCACTCGCTGCCGTTCAAGAAAGCAGCAGCACATAGCGTATCACATGCCGGTCAACACAGCAAATGTCGTAACACTCACTGAGGCTGGCCGTGGCCCGATACGCTGCAGACTCACAGCACCACCACCGGCAAGCCTTTGTCCCTGCCTGCGGCCCTGCTCCTGCAGCAACGCAGTAATCTGCTCTCGCCGCCGCTTCAGCCCTCCAGCAGCAGCAGCAGCAGCAGGTCTGCGTCCTGCTGTGAATGCTGCTGCTGCCTGCACTGCTGCTGTGGTGGTAGGCTGCCCAAGCAGAGCCGCGCCTGCTGCTGCTGTCAATGCCGGGTCACCAGTTGCTGCATCCGCATCGTTGGTGACTGCGGCGACTGCTGCTGACACGATAGCACCCACGCTATGTGGATGCACATCTTGCTGGATAGCACGCGCTGTGGCAGCTACCAAGTGAGACGATGCAGCAACCTGCACAGCACACACACCGCAGCACAGCGGCAAATGAGTGTCTTGTTGCGGTAAAGGAGGTGCAGATGCACAGCAACGTGTGCTTGGGCCGGACAAACTGCCATGATGAGTACTGCAGCCATGCTGCATCTTGTTTTAACAGTTCTAAGCAGCCATATACCCTACCCACGAGACCAGCAGGCACAAATCCATGTGTTGTCGACCTGCTGCAGCACAAGGCAGCCGCTAACAGACATACACTGCTGCTGCTGCCACACCACCACCA
Source organism: Scenedesmus sp. ARA3 (assembly GCA_004335835.1). Lineage (NCBI taxonomy): Eukaryota > Viridiplantae > Chlorophyta > Chlorophyceae > Sphaeropleales > Scenedesmaceae > Scenedesmus > Scenedesmus sp. ARA3. The sequence goes on along the minus strand of RWJK01000949.1, from coordinate 67,402 downwards.
ACCCTGCTGCTGTTCTTCCTGCCTGGCAGCATACAGATGCACGCTGCCTACAACAGCAGCAACACCTGTAACCGCAGCATATGCATAGACACCTCCTCAACACCCTTGCAGCAGCCAGCTTGCCTGCATGTTCTTCTCAATGGCTTGCTTGAGCTTGTCATCAATGAGCAGGCTGCCCTGCCTGTCATAGTAGGCAGCGTCCGGGAAGTTGAGGCGAGCCTTCCGCCCTCGCACCAGCAGCGCCGACACATCATACACGCGCGCTGCTGCTGCCTCGTCCTCGAATGAGCCAAGGTACATGCACCTGCCAGCAGCAGCGGCAGCAGCAGCAGCGGCGGCGGTAGCAGAAGCTCATGGGTGCAGTGGTATGGACAACCGTGTGCTGCAGGTGAGGACAAGGCTAAGGCGGGTGGGCTGCACTTGCGGCAAGGATGCTCTGCATGTGTGACTGCTGCTGCATACCCAACAGATGATGTGGTTCTGCCGGCCTGCTGCTGCTGTGCTGCGTTGCGCTCAGGCGAAGCAATCAGCACAGCTCTTGGTGCTGCCACTAGAGCAAGCAGTGTGCTGCCAGGCACAGTCAGTCTCACTGTCGTCCCTACTCCCTATGCTGTACACCCACCTGCCCTGCGTGTTGATGGCTGCCTGCCAGCGCTGGTTCCTCTTGTTCCAGCACACACCCTTGTACTTGCTGGACCGGCCCGCTTTGCCAGCCGGGCGTGCATTAGCTACAGCAGCAGCAGGACGTGCCCTGCCGGGGGCAGCAGGCGTCGGCGCTGCTGCTGCCCCCGGCCCAGCTGCTACTGCATGTGGCCCATTGTTGAAAGTGAGGTTGTGTGTGCCTGCTGCAGCAACCGGTGCAGGTGCTGCTGCTTGGGGCTGGGCGGCCCAGCTGCCCAATGGTTGGAGTGGTGCTGCTGCAGGGGCTGCACAAGGCAGCACGGCCTGCAAGCTGTAGCGCTGTTGCTGCTGCTGCTGCTGTTGCTGCGGCTGCTGCTGCGGCTGCTGCTGCTGCTGCTGCTGCTGGTGTTGATGCTGGTGCACGTAGTGGTGGTGCTGCAGCTGTTGTTGTTGTTGTTGTTGTTGTTGTTGTTGTTGTTGTTGCTGCTGCTGCTGCTGCTGCTGCTGCTGCTGGTGTTGATGCTGGGGCACGTAGTGGTGGTGCTGCGGCTGTTGTTGTTTTTGCTGCTGCAGCTGTTGCTGCTGCTGCTGCTGCTGCTGCTGCTGCTGCTGCTGCTGCTGCTGCTGAAAGACCTGCCACTGTTGTTGCTGGCCTGTGTCAGCCACCTGCGCCGTCCTAGCAGCGTGTACTGCAGCAAACAATCAGTAGTACCATGTTCGTGCCAGAAATTCACATAAGGAGGGAGGGACTCAGCAACACTTTTTTCACTCAACCCCGGTGCAGTCAGTGTGTGCCACGAGAGCGACCAGACAAGGGCATGCTAAGAGCAGTTCACGCCCCAATCGAGCAAATGGATCGTGAAGGTTTCAGTTTATACAAGAGAGGAGCGTACCTGTGTGCATGGACAATAATGACCCACAAAGGAAGCGGGCTACGCCGAGTTGCTCTTCTGCAATGTACATTCGGTGACATGTTTTAGTTTGAAATCGAATGGCTGAACATGCGGCATCCTCGGCACCAACCAAGCAGAGCGCGCTCTCTTGCAGGGCAAGCCCTGCAGTGCCAAAGCCCGGGTGCCACCGCAGACGCTTTCTATACCTGTTCGTTCCACAGAATCAACCAATCTATCGCAGGTTGAACATTTGATAACACTGCATGAAGCGTGCGCGGCGTATTCATCACACGGTGATGCCGGCAGCAGGCAGTGACTTGCTCAGTGAGCTTCTCCCGCGTAGTGTGCTAGACTCTTGCTGCCACGATGCATTCATAAGGTCAGTCGGTGACGTGGGATTTGCAGACTAAACATGACGAGATGGGCATCGCACGAGGAAGCGCTGTAGTGCCACTGGTTGGAACAGTGGCAGCATTGCTGCCCACTGCAAACAGGCCTGTCCTAGGACCCCATGGGGCATGGCCATGCTGAGCTGCACTTCGCCAGTAACAAATCAAGTTCAGAGAGCATGATGGTTTGACTATATATGCGAAAAGCTCATAAAAGTACGAGCACTGTGAATTTGGTAGTCTTGGCATTTGCATGCACATCATGTGACATGACGCTGCGCAGCAACGCGCTGCTGAGCAAAGCTGCCCATGCTAGCTCAACGCTGCTGTCGCGCATCAGGCCATCAGACGAACCGCATTATCCGGCTGCCTCTCAGCATTGCAGCCGATGAGGACTCATCATAAAGGCAGTGCCGTCTGGCAGTAACTGCTGCTGAAGGGCACAGCAATCAACAACCAGCCGGCACTCACCCTTGCGCCATCAACCATGGCTTAAGAATCCGATGCTGCGGTTTATAGCCAAAAGCTGCACTCCCACTACCGAACAGCCCCACCTCAGAGCCTAATGTATGCAGCACCGTGCATGCTAGAAGTCAACAGAGTGCCACAGTCGCTCCTGGCATGATGGCAAGGCAGCCTGTGCAACACGCTGCATGTGCAAACACCATGATGTGACAGTTGCACTGAGACGCAACAACACACTGCTGTCCGGGCAACTGCCATGCACAACCACTTGATGTAGCAAAGGTCATTCTGATCCTGACACCACACAAAACATGCTGCGCCTTGATAGCATTGCTGGAGCAGGAGGCACCTGCCAGACCTGCCACCACTTTGCATGAGTGACAGCCCCAGCTGAGCTGCTTGCAGCGTCCTATCTGACCAGGTGTCTGTAGTGGTGTATGCCGCATGAACACACCGTGTAACCCTCTGCTCCATCCACTTTGCATGGGCTGGCATGCAAGCATGCTCAGCATCTGCAGCATCACTAGTTCACGGACAGGCAGCACAGAGAGATGGAGTATGCAGAAAAAATACAGATACCAAAAGGATCTCCAGCACTTGGGAGATCGGAAGGAATGCTGCTTGCTGCAGGAAAGGAATGCCCATCCAATTGTTGCCACCGCACTGCCTGCTGTGCTGTTCAGGACAGCCCCGCACCCCTAACATCTGGCTCGACAAGCTGACCGCTAAAAGCTGCAGCGTGCGCTCGCTGCTGCCGCTGCCTCACAGCTTTGAGCGCAGCTGCGGCAGCGTGCTGTGTGCAAAGGGCGGCTTGAATCCCAGCAGGCCCGCCTGCTTGGCCTTGATGCGCGCAAACTCGGTGATCACAAACTCCCCTGCAAGAGCAGCAGCAGCACAGCAGTGCAGGCAGGCAGCAACGTGCAGCTGTTGCGGTTGTAGAGCATTGATAGCCGGCCTGCGCATGAATAGCCCGGAGTAGGGCCGCAGCTGAACAATGAAACACCAGCTGAAGTATGGCGGCCGCCACAACTGATGATGACGTGGCTGCCAGCTCTGCTGCTGTCCTTGCTGGCAAGGCACTGTGCCTGACAGGCTGTTAACAATGACATGATATGCAGATGTTTGTGGCTTGTTGTCTTCATGTGTACAGCAAGGCTGCACCAAGCAAAGCCAAGGCTCACTCACGCAGCTTATCCGGGTACGAAATCATCGAGCCATAAAAGGGGCCAGGCTCGCCATCCTGCCACCTGAAGCAGCACACAGCACACACAGCACGAGCAAATGCAGAGCTGGGTGGTGCTGCATTCGTGTTTACATGCAAAGGACAGCATGCACACAACAGGTGCAAGGTGTGCATTCATGCCGCTAGCAAACGCCGTCTGCACTCACTGGACTATGTCTTGGGCCTAGCCGACGACGAGACACACATGGCAGCGGCAGGCAGGAATGGCGTACACACATTCTGGATCAAGTTGCTGCTGCTGGTACTGCCGCTGCTCCTTCAGCCATCGGTCCAATGCCTGGGGTTGCATGCGTTGTCCATCCATCCACCTAGCCAGGATTGCCACTCACAGTCACGTGCCATCAACAGCACCAACCAACAAAGCCACCATGTGCATGCGCAACCCCCAACATATGCTGCGACTCTGCGAAGGTGCCAGCCAACACTACACAACTGGCCGATAGGTACCGCTGTAGTTCACGCACGCGCGTCAGAAGCCGACTGCCATGCCTACAAGCAACAACCGCTGCTGCTGCTGCCGCTGCTGCTGCTGCTGCTGCTGCTGCTGCTGCTGCTGCTGCTGCTGCTGCTGCTGCTGCTGCTGCTGCTGCTGCTGCTGCTGCTGCTGCACGGCCCACCTGGCGAGGATGACGCGCATGGCTGACACGTGTGCCACCAGCTGCAGCAGCTCCGGCACCACGTGCTGCGCGTCCAGCAGGTCGATGTGCTCCGCAATGATGCCCGCAGCCTTCTCATTCAGAGGCTGCAGCACCTTCTCCATCCAGATCCTGCGCAGCACCAGCAGCAGCAGCAGCAGCAGTACACAGGAGCAAGCAAGTTTGGACATCATTGTGCGGCAGGATAAACTGATTGCGTCCTAGCTGCAGACGTGGGCGCGCTGCATCCTGTGCCAAACACTAGTGTGGCGTGGCAGTACTGCCACAACCTTTGTATGAACAAGTCCAGTCCACACTCCTGCAGCTGCCGCCTTGCAGGAGTGATCCAACACAACAAGCGCTGCGCAGATGATGGCCGTGGCTCCCGTGGTCCTCACTTGTATGCTGCTGCTTGTGGGCCGCTGGGCTCAGCCATGCACAGCTCCTGGAAGCGCTGCAGCGTGCCGTCAGGGCTGTGCTGCCGCACCTGCACAGAGATGCAACACAAGTCAGTGCGGCACAGCGCAGTGGTGACATCATCATCATCACAAACTAGCAGTTCAGCCATGGCAGTGTAGATTGGCATCAGCACAGCGCAGTGCAGAGCCCACCAGCACAACCATGGGTGTGGCTGTAGCTGCCCTTGCTAAGTATTTTGTGTGGTATGTGGCCCTAGGGGGGTTTGGCCGAGCTGTGTGGTAGTATGCAGCTGCAGTTGAACAAAGCATGCGCCAATGTCACCTGTGCATATGTCCTGTGTCTCATATACAAGGAAAAGCCTACCGCGCATTGCAACCAAGCGACGCAAGTGAGTGGGCAGGATGCACAGGCCGTGCGCAAGAAGACTCTTCGATGCATCATTGAGCTGCGCACGGCCGGCTACTGCTGGTGGCTCCAGAATAGAAATGAAGGACCGTGCCCTGCGCTGCTGTCTCAGCTGCATCTTAGCCACATGACAGCACATGCAACTACAGCATTGCTGCCCTTGTGTCGATGTGATATCCTCCACGGCAGCAGCAGCTGTCACCCACCATGGCATCGTAGGCACTCTTTGTTGCTGTCACACATGCCAGCAGAGGCCCATAAAAGTCCCTCAGCTGCAGCGGCGGCAGCGGCAGCAGCGGCAGCAGCAGCAGCAGCAGTGCATAGATCCAAGGAGCAAGTCATCACCCACAAAGGGATGCAGCGCTGTCCCAGCAGCCATGATGCTGCGAGTGAGATGGGCACCGTGGTGTGCCTGTTGTTGTCTGAATGATAGGCGGCTTCTTGCAGCTGCTGCCAGGTGCGCGCAACGCTGTAGCTGCCAGCAGCCTGCTGCACGAGGTGTCAGTATGCTGCGGTGGTGCATGCTGCGTTAGGTAACACACCTGTGGGCCTAGTAGGATACATTATTTTGACACCCGCTTCGGTCCACTGCTTACAATTACAATGCAAACTCTGTATTCAAAAGCCTGGGCAGGTGTGACAGCATGCAGGACCTATCTGTGGTTCAGTGTGTCGCATTGGGAGTGCATGTACTGCATGTGCCATGCTCAGCTGCTGACCTGCTGGTTGACTCGCTCTATCCTCGCCTTGCGCTCTTCCTGTGTCTTTGCATTGAAGAAAGCAAAGGCCCAACCTGCAGTGCAGGGACAGCGGCACCAGCAGCAGCAACGCAGCAGCACCAGCAGCAGCACCACCAGCAGCAGCACCAGCAGCAGCAGCAGCAGGAGCAGATGTCGAAGTAGTGACACTAGCAGGCGTACCAGCCGCACTAAGCGTGATTTCACGAGTTTTAGAGCATGAAACACAAAACCTATCTGAGCTGTTGCGTGCTAGACGCAAAAGGCAGGGATTATGCTCATTACGCAACAGCTCTTCTGCTGACAACGCACCTGCAGCAGCTATCATCCAGCCTGAGGCCATGTGGTATATCATCTGGCCACTTGCAACCCAACTCGAAGCCTCAGCATTGTATCAGCTGCTTCCTGCGTTCAGGCACCCCTCTGGCGCGCGCCTGAACTCTCGGCTGCTTTCGCCACTGATCAAGTGCTTGCTGGAGCAATCATCGGCTGTACAGCGGTTCCAGTACACAGCTATCTGCGCTACTAACCTGGTAACTGCTCAATTGCTGCCGGGTCGCTAAACGTCGTGACCGAATTTGAGCGGGCACAACAGCTACAGGCTGTAGCCCTGCTAGGGCTGTGGTCCTAGCAGTATAAAGATTGCAGACGACGATCTCGTGGAGCGAAGTCCAGTTAAACACGATGCACCTGGTTCATCCCCATTCTCTCCCTGCTGCTGCGCTTACGTTGCAGACAGAAGCTGTGAGCTGCAATTGTCAGGGCCGCTGCAAGTGGCCGCTGGGTGGATGGTGGATGGGACTATGACAGTGTAAAGAACAGGTAGGTCACAATTGCCAGCACGGCAAAAAAGAACACAATGCGATTGAACAATGTACAGGGATGGACATCGTTGCCAACAGCGTTGCCAGCTCACTCCATTTAAGTAAGGCAACGCATCTGCTGGCCACTGGCGCGTCAACAGATGATCTGTCGCTATGCAAAGTGGCTCGATAACATTGCTGCAGCAATCCATGCATGCCAAGCCTATGCCACAGAAAAGCATCTGCACCGTGCCGCTGTACGCCAAATGGGAGGACTGTGTGCCGCATTGCTCGTTCGAAGCAACCGGCAATAGTAGCAGCAGCAGTACATGCTGATGATTGAGTTTGCATGAAGTCAGCCCCCGATGGGTACCACTGCACTGCACATGAATTGTAATAAAGTAGCACCTGCACCAGACAAGGAAACCACACACAAAAACGTGCAGCGTTCCGTGAACGCATGCCCCTGGAAGGGAATTCCTTGCTGCCAGCAGATCAACGCAGGTTGACGCACGTGTTGTTGCATGCAAGCAGTGCGTAGATCGGCAGGACAGCAGGACGGAACAGCGCATTCCGCTGCATCACACAGTTTATGCAGCACAAGCCACGCCTGCACAGAATTTGCTGCAGAAGCAGGACACCATTCAGGCATCACAAAGCGAAAGGGCTGTGCACAGCCGCAGAAATGCCTACACGATTGCCCTGGCGTTTCAGCCAGCACTTTGAACAAGGCCAGCTGCACCCGCCAAGCCGTACCACCACATCATCCACCCTCATGCTGTTTTACTTTGCTACTACCCGCTGCTGAGCAACCCCTGAGCTGAACCACCAAACACAGCTGACAGTACGCCCCACCCTAATTGTCAAGATACACCATCCGCACCGGTGGAGATGCATGCAAACACACCCACATTGCTGAAGCGATACCAAAAGTGTAGTGCTACACGTATACAGAGGCGGCAGTCACGGCAGCGTTGCAGCTGCTGACCTTGCCATGTCATACTAAGTTGCTAGCGTGGCGCAAGGTCTGCACCAATTCTTGTACATGCACACCAAAAAGAGGTATCAATGAAACACACACATGTGTGCCAGCCCAGCCATCGATGCAAAGAAACCAGCACATGAACTGTCATAGGCTGTGATGCAACTGGACAATACACCCGGGCAGCGGCAATAGCTGACAGCCCGATACTCAAAGCTGATGCTGCTCGCCACAACCTGGACATGCATCCCAAAAGACACACAGCCTCCAGCACCTGAAACACAAAACCCGCACCACGCAACGCCCCGCAAAAACACCGCCTCACCCTGCACTACAGCACCATGTCGGAACAGCAAAAATCAACATGGCACGCGCAGCGTGGCGCACAAAGCGCAGTGCCCGCAGCGAAGCGACTGCCCCAAAGTAAGCAATAGAGCAGAAGGACGGTCTCATTGCATCCCATCCTGTTGCCCGTCATGTGTGCAAGAATGCAGATGTGTTGTTGTGTGTACTGTGGCAGCATGTAGACGCCGCTGACCAAGAAGTGACGCTGAGCCCACGCAAAGGTGGTATGCAGCTGTGAAACATGCATGCACGCGCAGCTCTGCCGTAGCCCAGCTGCAGTAACCTGCACGAGCAGCAGCACTCTGCCGCTTGCGTGCAGAGAAATGATGCACCTGCAAGTTTCTGGCTTGCACACCGACGCTTCCTGTGCCCAGATATACGCACTGAAGTCTCCGCGTAGTAGCAGGCACGCATATGACACAGGCAACAGACGGGGTCACCTGCAACCATGCATCGCCCGTTCCTGCCTCTTGCTGCCTCTTCACAAAGCAGCACCAGCCTTGGCCACAGAATGCTGCGCGCAACACTTCCAGCACATTCGATAGCCACACAGGAGATGAGGTTTTGTGTGAGATGAAAATCCTTGAGGATTGAACTGAAGCAGTAACAGCTGCGGACGAGCATAGAATAGTACAGACCGTAAAGGTGCTGAGGCATTACCACACATCATGATGCAGACAAAAAACAGTAGAACCGCTGAAGGCTGCAAGGGATACAAACACTATGGTGTGCGCACGCAACACTTCAGCGTGAAGATTAACAACGTGGCACACTTGCAGCCGAAACTGCTGGCAATCAATAGCACGACTGTTGGAATGCGCCCACGCCCGCGCACGAGCGAAATTGTACACTTGCTCTATGCAAACAAGCCTATGCAGCAGTGACAGCTGGCCAGGCGCCACACTAGCGCAGCAGCAGAAGCAGGAAGACTGACACACAAAACCATCACTGCGTGCTTATGCTGCAGTGCGCTGCCTGCTTTGCTGCTGGGGGGCCAGGTGCACGCAAGCGAGAGCACGGCGCCACCAGCTGGCTGCAACAGCCTGCTGCTGCTGCTGCTGCTGTGCTGCTACTGCGCCTGCAGCTGCCAGGTTGCCGCTGCTGCCTGCTGCTGCGGTGTAGAATGCTGCGTGTGCGCGGCTGGCATGCTCGCGCGCTGCTGCAGCAGACGATGACGCGCCGCGCCTGCCTGCGCCGCTGCCGACGGCCTCTGCATGCACGTGTGCTGTGCGCCTGCTGTCGTTGCACCAGTTTGCGGAGCGTGGCGAGTCTGGGCCTGCCTCGGGCCGCACACCCAGGTCATGATCCGAGTGTGGTGATGCGTCCACGTCATGCTGCTGCTGCTGCTGCTGCAGGTGCTGCTGCTGCGCCGCGAGCTTGCGCTGGCGCTTGTCTGCGTCCTTCTGCACGCGCTTGGCGGCTGTGATGGAGGCGCAGTAGGCTGCCGCGTCAAAGGCCTTGAGGCCCTTCAGCGACATCTCCTCGCCTGCAGGAACAACGCAGCAGCAGCACGTGTCAGCAGCACGTGTCAGCAGCAGGAGTGGACAGTGTGGCTGCAGGTACTGGCCGACGGTCATTGGCCGCAGCTTGTTCGATGGGCAACATGCAGCAGCATGCAAACAGCGCGCGCGCTGACACGTACTGTGGGAGCCCTGCACATGGGTAGTTTGCACCCGTACTCAAGAAAGCAGCGATGAGCCGCCCCGCTGAAGTAGCCAGCCATCAATAGCACTTGTACATAAGGTAATCTGGTTGCGAGCAGATGGCAAGCTCAACTTGCAGCAGGCTCAGCCGCAACCTATTCGCAGCCATGCAGCAGCCACATGCACCATGCGCTATGCAGCCACAGCTGTGCCAGCAGCATGCATGGCCCGTCACAGCGCCGACTCACTGCGCGACACCCGCACATGTGGCCCACCAATCACACCAGCAGCCACACAGCACTCTGCCAGTGTCTTAGAAGAGCACCAAAACGATGCTTAAGCAGCGCAAGGCAGCAGCAGCACACACCTGTATCCGGCGAGCGGCACAGGAAGGTGACCTGGCTGGCGCTGGCTACCTTGATGCCTATGGCCTGCAGCGTGGCCAGGAAGTGCTCCAGCCCGTCAGGGCCAGGCGTGTACGTGATCCTGTAAGTCACGCCTCGGTACCGCACAGACATCACGCTGGCTGCGGGCTTCAGCTGCTGCGGGGTCAGAGCTGGGCGCCAGTCCGGCAGCACTGAGTGGCAGAAGCGGCAACGCGTCTCCTCACTGCATACAGAACAAACAGATCGATCAGTTTGAGCAGTGGCAGGGTGATAGGGTGGCCGTAAGGACTGGCCGATACCAAGTTTGCTGAGGTTACTAGCCCGCCCAGCAGATGGCTGCCTGCTCTCATCTGCGAGGCTTCAAACGCAACAACAAGACTGTCGCAATGGTCTACATAGGTCACAACAGCCCGAGGCTGCAGAGCCCGTCGAGTTGTCCACCTACTCTTTGCCCGCACAGTTGAGCTGCCACTTGGCCAAGCAGGCCGCGTGAACCTTCCTTGGGCAGATGCACGGAGACACAAGAGGCTCTTGCTGGCGGGGACCATCGAGGCAGATGAAGCACACGTCGAAGTCCTCGCTGTCGCAATCGCTGCTGGCATGGCTATGTACGTCGTTCTCCAAGCTATCCATCGTCATTGTCATCACAACTAATTAAACGCAGGGACTGGTTTATCTGCCGAGCAAGTCTCAGTTTCGGAGGCACACTAAACGAAGAGTACAGCTGTAGAATAGCATCGATGTCATTGATCAAACAGGCAACGTGGCAGCTTGCAATAACGGAGCGGGTAAATGCGCCGAATCACGAAGGTCGTGGATGACAATTGTCATACCGTGCTGACCTGTCTATCGGGTAGCCTGATTGCGCTGCGGCGCACCGACAACGATTTGCAGAAGCAGATTGTGTTTGTAACGATTGGCTCTTGAGCCACTCAACGCGTGGACAAGCCCGGGGTCTAACAAGACCGCAAACCCCCGGTGAGTCATGTTCAGCGCAGTGAATCAGCACACGTTGATGCCATTGCACCTTGCTTTCCAAGTCATTAGCACCCTTCCACTTGGAACCATTGTTGATGAGATTCCAGCGTCCCTGCGGCAACAGAACAGGCTGGCTGCACAAGAACTTCAACCACCAGGATCAAATGGCGGCAGCATTGTGCTGCCATCGAAAAGAACCTGCTCCCTTGGCAGGCGGTGGCAGTGAACTTACAGGATACTTATGGCACAGCCTGCAGACTTGCAGGAACCTTCAACGCAATATTTTGAACACTGTTCGTATTGCATACGCTGCAGTACGTCACAGCACACAGCACAGTGTGCTTGGCAAGCAGTCGCAACCAAATGGTGGCTATACTAGACTCGGACCTGTGCAGCTGCATGCACATGCTTTGGCAGCATGCCGCAGTGTGATGCTACTGGCAGGAGTCACATTATGATTTCTCTGTTACAAGTATATGCATACGTCGTGGCCATCGCATTGATCCAAAGACATGCACATCACATGCTGCCTGTGGCCCCAACTCTGTACAAGCATGCTGCCGTCACCAGCGCCAACCTCAGCGCAGGCATGCGCAAGACCGTCCTGCACGCGACGTGCACTGCGAGGTCAGCCAAGCTTTACCAAGCTTCACCACCCGGCTTGGTGCTCGAACGCAACGGGTGACTGACTGCCATGACACCACACCCCTCAAGCACCAGCTACCCAGAAGGTGCATGCAGAGCTTACCAGACACTGCACAAACACTGTCAACACGGCCGCAAACAGTGCCAACACTGCAGGTGTCCTCAGGACAGGCTGTCAGTCATGAAACAGGGCGCAGCACTGCATGTGCATGCAAGCAGCAGCAGCTGCAGCACAGCGTCCCAGCATGGCAAAGGGCCGAGCAAAGTAATGTGCATGTGAACAGTGTCAGCACGCAACACAAGCCTTGTGTACGGTACTGAGTACCATAGTCGTGGCTGCACCCTGCTCTGAGGCAGAGGCCAGACTTGCAAACTGGCCAAGCTGCACACGGAGCATGCACTAGCTCCCTCATAACCTGTGATAGAGCGATGTGCTCATGCAGCAGCAGTTGTCTCTGTCCAGACGAACTGTCAACGGCCACCTCAGAACAGACAGCACTTGACAACAATGTTGTGTGCTTCAGGGTCGCAGGTTGAAACCACTGCACAGAAGCACCAGCACAAAGAACCATGATGGACCTTGGACTAAGCCAGATGCACACATGCAAGGTCATGTCGAAGCACTGCTGTTACACCGAAACGCAAGCCAAGGAACTCTTCAGCTTGACAAACCCCTCCTACCGACATGCACACTCTGCCAAATGCAATGTGGCGCATGCTGCTCTGCATGCTGTCAGCAGCACTCGACAGCAGCCAGTGCACCACACAGCGCTGAGCAAACTTCGCTCCTGCGTACCCCTCCCTCGGCTCTCAGACGACGCACAGGCTGTCGTTACTGCGCTCTCAGTCAATACGCTTCCTCTTCGGGACTCTTGAAGCAACAACTTGTTGCTGCAGCACATCAGTGTGCCCTGCCCCGCGACACAGACGCACACACGCTCACACCGACGCCACAACAGGTGCGCACAGACGGTCGCTCTCAGGCGTATTTCTTGCACAGCATGCGCTGCAGCAACAATCACCACAGCGATTGCGCTGTGCTGCGAAGCCGCTGGCTTGCCGAGACACGCCTTGCCAACTGATGCTGTTGAACTCTCAGCACACCCATCTGCCATAATGCACGATGCTGCTGCCACTGCCAGCACTTCTGCAGTGCTGCGCACCCTCCCTGCCGCAATGATCGCAGCGCTTTTACTGCAAGCTGTCCCCTCACTCCCTGAGCTCATACGGGACAGCAACCACCCGCAACAACTGCAGTTGATTGCACATGTGTCACAGCCTGCAGGACAAACCCTCAGCAGCTCGCTGCAGCATGCGCTCCCTTCACTCTCACGTCGCAAGACATTCTCTCCCACACCTCTCCCTCTTCACGCCTCTCCACGCCAGCAATCGCCACAGGCCGAGCGGTGCTGCAGCTGCGCTGGTCATCAGATGCAACACGACATCTGAACTCCTGTCCGTCAATTACGAAGGCAAGGCCAATACGCATCAGTTGAGGCTCAGGTTGGAGATCTGTGTGGCCTCATACACTGCAGCAAAGTCTGCATCAGCGTAGCCCTTGGACTTGGCCTGCTTGTAAGCCTCGTTGGCTGCTGCAGCCACTGGCAGCGGCTGGTCCAGGGCGTCCCTGCAGCGCGCATTAGCAGCAGCAGCAGCAGCAGCAGCAGCAGCGGTCAGCACACACTCAAGTGGTGTACATGCGGCATGCAGAGTGCATGAAGTGATGCAGGGGCGGCTTCGATGATAGTGCAGCTCAGGTGTTGCCGGTCTGTGGCGCGAGCATTCAACAGCATCAGTTACACACTGCTTGTTACAACGCCCAGGTCGCACAGCAGCAGCGACAGGCTGTACACCGACAAACACAACCAAACATCCATCCTAGTAGGATACAATGCTAGCCATGCTAGGCCTGCTTGCATGCACCCGCACACAACCACCCTGTCACAAGCAACAAGCACCATCACGCGCTGCTGCGCCAGCTCACCCAAGTGCCAGTGCCAGGCGCATGTCCTTCTGCTGGTGCTTCAAGGGAAATGCCGGCGGGTACTGGCGCTGCTGCAGCGCGGGCCCCTTGAGCGCAAACATGGGGTTGGCCATGGCTCCCAGGCCCAGCACGTCCAGCAGGTCAGACTGTGCCAGGCCGGCCCTGTCAGCAAGAGCCATGCCCTCACAGAAGGCGCCTGCACGCAGCACCAAGTGCCAGACAAGCAGGCGGGCGGTGGAACAGACCTGTCAGGTGTCGCACGCATGCACCACGTGTGAGCCAGGCGCAAGGTGCATGTATGGAAGATGCGTGGTAAGCATGCGAAGCAACTGTGCAGCTTCCGGCATGAGAAGCACGCAGAGCCAGAGCATGCTGCTGGCCAAGAAAATGCTAAGCTACACGCTTAAGAAGCAGCAGCAGCAGCAGCAGCAGCAGCTGGCAACCTGCAAAGCTCAAGAAGCAGCTGCAGCAGCGGCGCTCCTCACCCATCATGCTGCCCATGACCATGTTGACCACCAGCTTCATGCGCGCGCCAGCACCCACAGCGCCCAGGAACAGGCTGCGCTTGCCCTGCAGCAGCAGTGTACAGACAGCCACAGGACACAGGTGCCAACAGCCGGAGCAGAAACTTGCAGTCAGGTAAGGCACAGCACATGCTCGGCGCAAGCACGCTCCGCACTGCGCAAGCAAATTCGTACAGCCTCAAAGGGTTCCAGGAGGGCGCACAGTCAGCCAGTGCTGCAGCCCAACCTGCAGGCACCTTGGCTGTTTTGAAGTGAGCCAGCCAGCCTTGCAGAAAGTCGTGCACGACTGCTACAAAGCCTTGCCACAGTGACGCGCTGTTGACATGCTTTACACTGCAGACGCAACTACACAAGATGTTGCCAGTCCCAGGTCGTGCCGGGGCTACCAGTTGCTGCAAAACAAATAGAGGCGGCGGCGTGTGATGCTGCGGCAAAGGCCAAACGCTGCGCCGTGACATGTTGCCAGCTCACCATGGCGCTGAATGCTGCCTCGCATTCCTTGAACAGCGCCTCATCGCCAGCAGCGAGGATGATGAGCTGGCCATCAATGGCTGGCTTCTTGCTGCCAGACACAGGCGCCTGCATATGCAGCGAGGCGGGTGCGGTTGTAAAGCGCTTTAGTATAGTTATTGGATGCACGGTGCAGTGTGCGTTGCAGGGGACCACTGTGGTGTGCTGGCGTGGGCGTGTGCTGTAGTGGAAACAAGTGCGCTTGCACTGCCCAGCTGCTCCTGGCCCTTACATTATGCAGCATCTGCCTGCTGCAAGCCTTGCAGGGCAAACTTGCAGCCTTGCAGATGATTGTTTGCCCAGAATCAGGTAACACACATACCAACAGCGTCACTTTCCTACAAAATCCTACAGGTCCTACAGGCCCTGCAGAACAGAACTTGGGCTCCTGTAGCTAGCAGTGCAGGCGGGTGCAAGCATACTGCATGCTCCGATGCTGACTGATCCCCTCTGGCTGTTGATGCCGCACTCTGCTGCTGCTGCTGCTGCTGCTGAGAGATCATCTGCTGTACAGTCATCAGCTGGCCGCACCTCAAGGAAGCGGCCGCCCTTGGCAGCTACTGCTGCTGCGATCTGCTGTGATGTGGCCTCATCCACTGTGCTCATGTCCACGTAGGCCTTGCCTGCGCTGACGCCCTCTACCACACCAGCGGGACCCAGCGCAGCCTGGACACAACAACGCACAACGGTTGCAGGTTTGGGACACATGCTGACGACACAGGAGCAATTGAACTGAATTCCCAGGAATCTGGCGTGGCGACTGGTGTGCATCGGCTAGAGTTTATGCATGCCCCTGCCGATGCAGTAGTCAGCGCACAGCTGGCAGAGTTGATGATGAGGAGGGGCTGTTCACCATCCACTGCAGCCGCACACAGTTCAGTGTGATGTGTGAATGTGTCAGAGCCGCCCTGTCTAGCAGCCCTGCGCACCTTGAGTGCTGCCTCTGGATCTGCCAGCATGCCGAAAGTGACGTCGGCCTGCTGCACCACCTCTGCAGGACTGCTGGCTGCCACAGCACCCTCCGCCACCAGCTCATCGCACTGCACGGCAGCAAAGACAGCACCCAAAAGCATTTACAGTGACCACTAAAACTGTTAGTTAGTTTTACAGAGGCTGCGCACACAATGCTCAGCCAGTGGCAGCTAGCCAGCCAGTCAGCCAGCCAGCCAGCCAGCCAGCAGCAGTAACCCATTACTAGCCTGTCAACAGTCCAGCTTGAACATGTATGCACGCTGCAGCAACACAACACGGATACATCATCCAGTTCTCAGCCACGTCGGCGTGCAAGACGCTGCACCCTGGGCTCTAGTGATGTAGGTGTTGTAGCGCTGCAGTGGGCGTTGTAGCGCTTCCCACCTTGCTTGCTGTGCGGTTCCACACAATGACCTTGCTGAAAGCTCCACACTTCAATAAGTTCCTGCACATTGCTGTTCCCATGATCCCCAAGCCAAGGAAGCCCACGGTTGGAGCATTAGTAGCACCCGTTGCAGCGTCTGTCACCATGATTGCAGCCTGTCAGTAAAGTGAAATGTGCAGACAATGTATGGCTCAAGAACTACGCAGCAAACGTCGTGCAAAAAGCTTAAAGCAACCATCTTGTCGTGAGTGTGACTGCTACAGTCTTCATGACATGGCACATTCAATCTTTTTAGATGGATAGGTGCACAGAAATGCTCATTGCCTTTGATTATTTCGCTGGAAATCTATCAAAAGCACCCAGCATTGTACGTACTGTGCAAGCCGATCTCAGCACAAGTCCCAGACACTGCCGGCACAACTGAAGCAGGTCGTTCGAGAGTTCAGAAAAGGCATATACACAACATAGTCAATGTCGTAGCTCCGTGTGAGCATGAGTCAGCTGCTGCCGAGGGCCAATGCTGGCCCTCCAGTGGGCCAGCCCAGGAGCGCTGCCGCTGCTGCTGCTGCTGCTGCCTGGCCCCGCGGCGGTCTCAGACCCTTGGTGCAGAGATCTGTGTTGCAACGGCCTGTAACACATGTCTCTGCTGCCAGTAGCAGCCGCAGTAAGTCAAAGGTGAGAGGACTAAAGGTTCCAGGCAGGAAAGTTTGACTTGCACTTGAGGTGCTGCTGCCGGCACCGACTTGGCATTCGCCCTCATTGCTTTCCTGCTTGTGTGTCAGAAGCTTGCAATGCACAGTCACATGTTATTGCCTGGTCACACCTCACCGTTGACCCAGACTTTAGACAGCAGCATGCAAATGTGGCAAGCACAGGTCAAGTTGACCATTATACTGGTCGCCATGCGCGTTGTCCACAATTATGACAGCAAGCGGCCTGCAATTCAAACTCGCCTTCTTCAAACAATGACACAACAGCAAATAAATTATTGCCTTGTATCAATCAGCAACGCAGAGTGACGCCATTATGATGCGCCAGCAGCAGGGCAGGCGCCAGGACTGGCATCATCTAGCTGTGCTACTGCTGCCTGTCACCTTCCTGCTGCCTCTGCCATTCAAAAGTTGCACTGAAAGGCCATGTCAACTTGTCATTGCTGCCGCCACTCCTGCACCGTCACCAGGCCGGCATAGCAAACCCAGCACTGTTGCGCAGAGGCCCTGCAGCAGCAGCAGCCACAACCAGCAGTGAAGCGGAGACAGCAACAGCCAGCGAATCTGCATCAGACATCCCAGCAGCAGCACCAACGCCGCCGCCACCACCAGCAGCAGTAGCAGCAGCAGCACAAGCGCCTAGCCAAGCAGCAGCAGCTGCTGCAGCAGTGCTGATAGATGCTCGCAAGCAAGCCACGAGCGAGTCCGAGCAGCAGCCAAGCGGTGAGCAGTACAGCCGGCAGCAGCAACAGCAGCAGCAGCAGCTGGGGCAGCTGGGTCAGACAGTACCCTCAATCGGCAGTGCCCTCTTCAAAGGCACGCTAGATGCTGCCTTCGGCGAGGAGCCGGCGCATGCGCGCCAGCAGTATGCAGCAGTAGACCCCCTGCCGCACAAAAACTTTGGCAACCTGCGAGGCGGGCAGTACCCCTTCCTGTACGACCCTGTGTACGGCCTGCCAATCGTACAGGATGTGGCAAAGTATGGAGAGGTGCTGCGGGACATCCGCACAGGGCTGGTGCAGGAGCTGCTGTGGTTCTTTGAGCCCAACCACCCAGACAGCTTTGCCGGTGACGGCCGCTGCCTTGTGCGGTACAAGGACGGGCGTGTGCGGCAGTCGGTGGTGCCCCTGCAGGACTTCCGGGTGCCGTATGCTATGCAGGCGCATGGCGTCAAGGTGGGTGGGTGCTGGGGCACATGGGATAGATCATGAGCTGCGCGCTGAATGCAGGCAGGAAATAACTGGCTAGAGGCGGTGGCGAGGGAATGCCAAAAGCAGATGCGGATGAGCGATACAGCAGTGCTTGCAAGCAACTGCAGCTGGGTGTCAGCTGAGTGGCAGTTGCCGGCCGTCTCATGCAGATGTGTCTCTAGCCTGCTTGCACTGCGCTATAACACACACTAACCCTTCCTCTCCACCCTCCCGCCTGCACTGTTGCACTTCACTGCACTAACACCACAACCCCACACCACACACCCTACCCCTGCCTACACTGCTACACTGCACCTCTCCACGGACAGGCCACCAAGGTGCCGCTGGAGCCGCGCTATGTAGCCGAGTACGCTGCATTCGACGAGCCGCCAAGCAAAAACCCGCTAGACGGCCCAATCCAGCGCCAGATGGCCTACCACGAAGTCAATGTGCGGCACAGCAGGCGGGGCCCGCGCATTGGCCCCTCTTTTGAAGAGGAGCTACTGTCCCTACCCACAGAGGAAAGGGAGGCATTCCTGCTGCAGCAGCAGGATGATATTGACAGGGTGGTAGGGAACCTGGAGCGCGCTGGGAGCGAGGAGTGGGATTGGTACACAGGCAAGACGGCGCGGCCGAGTGAGGCGCGGGAGGGGCAGCAGCGGATGGAGCAGCCCGAGGCAAAGAAGAGCTGGAGCGACAAGATCATCGTGTCGCAGGACATGCAGGTGCGTGTGCGCGCGGCTGTGTGGGGGTTTGGTGGTGTGTGCAGGCTGGCGCGGGAGCTAGTGCATCCATGGGTGATGGTGGTTTGCGCAGAGCCGGTTTGTGTGTGAGGTGGCCGAGAGCGCTGACATGCCAGCTGGCGTCTGCAGCCTAGCGCATGTCTGCTGGCGCAAGTAACATAACAAGGCGTGCAGTCCGGCTGGTGCAGATGATCAAGTCCTCAAATTGGTCATTTGTCTGCATGCCAACCCAACCCATCACCACCATCTCTCCCACCCCACCTTCGTCATCACGCAGGTGCTGATCTACAAGTGGGTGCCCATTGTCGGCCCCATCCTAGGCAGCGCATTTGTCATCGGGCTCTACATCGCTGCACGGCTGCTGCGCGGTGATCTGACGGACCGCATGAAGATGATGGATGAGGGCGAGGAGAAGCGGCGCCGCACTGCGCTGAAGGAGGCCCGCATTGCATTCCTGGAGGAGGAGATCCCTGCGCTGGTGGCGCGCAAGACAGACATGGCCGTGATCAAGTGAGTGCTGTGGGCTACAGCAACAGATCAAATATCAGGTGAAAGGTAGTGCCAGCAGGCTGTGGGATGGGCGAGGCGTTGCGGTGGCGGAGTGTGATGCTGATGCAGCAAGCTGGTGCGTGGGTGTGAGCAGCCTGTTCTGTTCTCGTGGGGTGTGGGGTGCTGCAGCAGCGTCCGGAGCGCGCGCAGCTGCTTGCTTCTCACATGTCACAGGCCCCGAGCCTGCATGCAGCGCGGCCCGCGTTTATCTCAATACAGCCACCCTTGCTGCAAACTGTCCACCTCCCTAGCGCTAGCAACACTCTAACAGTATGTCCTACTGCTGCCTGCTGCTGCCGCCTGCCGCCTGCATGTGTACCCCACAGGCGCAAGCTGGCCGAGGTGAACAAGAAGCTGGGTGAGAAGTTTGAGATCAGCGACACGGAGCTGGCCAGCACTGTGGAGGCCTGCAGCTCGCTGCTGGCGGAGGGCCAGGACCTGGACACGGGAGAGGGCGCCACACAGGTAGGCGAAAGAGTGGGAGGTGGCAGCAGATGACACATCGCATGTGCTGGTTGGGGGTGGGGCTGCAGCGCCGCACCCATGGTGCTGGAAGCGGAGAGGGCAGAGCGTGACAAGTGCTGTTGGGATGAGAGGGTTGGCTGAAAGTAAAGCTGAAGTAAGGCGTGGTGCTGCCTTCGCCTCTCCCACCACTGGATCACACCGCAGGCTGCAGAGCGCATCTTAGCAGAGGAGGATGCGGCAGCGTCCCGCGCAGCAGCAGAGGGCGGCGGCGAAGGCGGCGGCGGCGAGGGCGCTGCCAGCGGCGCTGATGCACTCATGGAGATGGGCAAGCTCAACACGGCACGCATCCGCAAGGCTGTTGACCCCAAGATCCTCGACGTGAAGAAGCGCGTGCGTGCTGCGCGGCGCAGCCTGAAGCGCGAGAGCAAGGTGGTGCTGAGCGACGAGATCATCTTCTTTGATGACGTGGCGGGCAACGAGCAGGCCAAGGTGCGTGGCGGGTGCCGGGCGTATGTGTTTTCTGTTGCCAGTGTATGTTAATGTGATGTGAGGAAAAGTGGTGTTGCTGGGTTAGCTTAAGGGTGGGCTGCTGCTGCAAAGGAGGCCATGTGCGCACGAGGCTGCCTGCAGTCTGTGACTTCATGACAAACAACAGCGCGCAACGCGCATCGCCCTCTGCTTGCCGTGGCGGTTGCATCACCACGTCTTTACTGCGCCGCTGCAGCCAACCGCAACACAGCTGGTGTTTGTATTCAGTACCCTCCATGTGCTGATTGTGCTGATTGTGCTGTTCCTGCTGCCCTGCACTGCTGTGCGCATTGCAGGTGGAGCTGATGGAGGTGGTGGACTTTTTCCGCAAGCCTGAGAAGTTCCGGGCGTCAGGCGCACGCCCGCCCAAGGGAGTGCTGCTGGTGGGGCCGCCAGGTGGGAGCCTGCTGCTGCTGCTGCTGCTGCTGTGTCTGGTGCTTACTGGTGCAGGTGCTGTTGCTGGCACAGAAGTGTGTGAGCTGCCGCATGCACTGCTGCGCTGCATACCTATGAGTTTCATCCAAGCATTGCATGCTGCGGAATCTGTTGACAACGAGCAGTTGTCGTCACTGCGCATGAGCAGCATCTGACTGTCTGCTGCTGCGCCCCATGTGTGCTGCTGCGCAGGCAACGGCAAGACGCTGATGGCGCGTGCCGTGGCGGGCGAGAGCGGCGTGGCCTTCATCAGCAGCAGTGCCAGCGAGTTCATTGAGATGTACATGGGCCTGGGCGCGGCACGCGTGAGGGACCTGTTCAACACGGTGAGAACGGGATGGGAACATGCCAGTGGGTGGGAGTGGCGGCAGCAGTAGCAGCAGCATATATGGCACCTTTGGCTGCCTGCACTGTGGCAACACAGAACATCTTCTGTGATGTGACGTAGTGTTCTGCTAGCCAGTTCACGCCTGCCAGGGCTGCACCTAGCAGCAATCCTACCCAGCTGGTTGCGTCGCGCCACATGCCCTTCACTCAATCACACACACAAACTATCTTATTTGTTTGATGTTGCATCACCGCAGGCGCGCAAGCTGTCGCCTTGCATCATTTTCATTGATGAGCTGGATGCGGTGGGCCGCGCGCGCCGCAGCGGCAGCCAGGGCGGCAACGACGAGCGTGACAACACCGTGAACCAGCTGCTCACCGAGCTGGACGGCTTCTCAGCGGAGACGCAAGGTGCGCAGCATTTGATGTGGCTTGCAGTTGTAGTTTCTGATAGTAGGGGCAGCTGCGTCTTGCTTGTGAGAAGTTAATGGTTTCGCAGCGGGTGTGCATTGCTGGTCCAGCTGCAATGCTGATTGGTGGATTTGGCAGGATGGTGCTTGGGTGCGCTTGGGTTCTTTTAGTTCAGGGGTAGTGCTACTGCTGCTGCTTATCGGCTGTGCTACCCTTTGCACTCGTGTTACATGCCGAAAGCTGGTCATTGTGAATTAAACTGCGGCTGTAGTCCAGCTCTTTTATGTAGGCTTAATGCCACGTAACCGTGATGGTTGCTGACGCTGCTGCCTGCTTCTGCTGCTGGCTGCAGGCATTGTGGTGATGGGTGCCACCAACCGCAAGGATGTGCTGGACCCAGCACTGACACGCCCGGGACGGTGAGCAAGCATGGCAGCAACCTACAACTTGCTGGTGCCGACAGTACGTCATGAGATGCTTTGCCTGGTTGTTTCTGCACTAGGCAGCTATGTGTGGGGCGTGGTGCTGTAATGGTAGCTCAGCACCTTGCTGGTGGTGCTTAGCACTTGCGAAGTGCGCCCTTCTCGTGCTCCACCATAACTGTACGCGGATACGTGGTTAGCCTGGTGTTACAGGTCATATCACAGTGCTGACACTGCTGGTTCTGCTGGCACTGCAAACCCTTTGCTGTCGCCCGCGCCCCGCAGCTTTGACCGCTCCATCGAGGTGCGCCGCCCCGACTACCAGGGCCGCCTAGAAGGCATCAAGGTGCACCTGCGAGAGAAGCCCATTGCAGCAGACATTGACTACGCCGCTCTGGCTGCACTCACTGGCGGCATGAGCGGCGCACAGCTGGCTGGTGAGAGAGCGGCAGCGGGATGTTTTGCTTGGCATGTGTATGTGCGGCAGAGATAAAGAGGTATTGCACGTATGCTTGTTGCTGTGCAGAGACAGCGCTGTAGTACTACTTCACTCTTCGCTGGCATTGCTTGTGGAATTCTCCTGCATGAGCTGCTCCCACCTCGTCACGTCTCTCCACCTGTCTGCCTCCCTGCTCCTGCAGGCGTGTGCAACACCGCATGCTTCCTCGCAAGCCGTGCTGGCCGCACCGAGGTGGCACAGGCCGACCTCGTTGCAGCAGTAGAGCAGACTAAGTATGGCAAGACGTATGAGGCCAGCAAGTTTGTGAGCCCCGGGCGCAAGCAGCGCTTCGCTGTGGTGGAGGCGGGCTTCTGCGTGGCTGCTGCGCTGCTGCCGGCGCTGGAGCCGATCGAGTATGTGACGATCTTGCCCAGCATCAAGAGCCCTGTGGGCAGGACAGTGCTCAAGGTGCGGCAGGTGGTAGAACTAGTAGTATTGGCAAATGTCAGCCAGAACTGTGATTGTCGGTTGCCGGCCCAGCAGCACTGTCTATTCAGTTGAATTGTAGTCAGCTGCAGCATAACACATGGCAACTGGCACTTCATGCTCACAGCTCACCGACCCATCACTTCCTGCCGCCTGCCTGCTGCCGAATCCACAAAACCTAACCCCTGCAGCCCAACGTGGGGCGCTACACCACGGGCGTGTGGACGCGGCAGTACCTGCAGCAGCAGCTGCGCATGGTGCTGGCGGGACGGGCTGCGGAGGAGCTGGTGTACGGCATTGACGAGATGAGCAGCCTGCACCAGCACAGGATCATGCAGGCGCGGCAGGTGCGCGGCACGCGGCGGTGTGACGTTGCGGAAGTGTGCATTCGTTGCATTGCGTGCGAACGTACTATATTCCTGTACCAGGAATGTGGTGGTGGTGGTGGTGGTGGTGGTGGTGGTGGTGTTGCGCTGTTTGGTCAGCATGCTGATGATAGCATGCTCTGCAGCTGTGATATATGTACAGTGGCGGGGCATGCAGCAGTTTTGCTTCCTACCCTGCTGGCTGGTGTGCTGCCAGCACAGCATGCAGCACCCACCCATTGCAAATGCACCACAGCTACTTGCATTCTCCCTCCGTCACTAACTCCCTCGCGTGCTCGTCATGCTGTCTCGCTACCCTGCGCTGCACAGATTGTGCACAAGATGCTGCAGGCGGGCTTCTCCACGCACCCCGACTTTGAGCACATCCGCGGCCTGGGCAGCGCCTACCAGGACCCCAGCATGGAGCCCAACCGCTTCACCAGCTTCATAACTGTTACGGATCACAACCAGAGCCGCAGCGAGTGGGTGGATGTGGACATGGAGATGGAGGCAATGCTGAACGGCGCGTACGCGGAGGTGAGAGAGCAGTGTGACAGAGGATTGTACTGCTGTTGTGCAAGCTGGGGTTGCTGAACGGCCCGTACGCGAACGTGAGCTGGGGACGTAGAAGCGGCTGAGATGCATTGCTGCAGGGGGAGCAGCAGGCGTGCTGATTGGCACGTAATTCAGCGGCCGGCTGCTGCAACTTGGTTGTTGCATGCTGTGCCCTCCATGTCCTGTCAACCGCTCGCCTGCTGGTCACACTCTGACCGTCCTGCATGCTGTACCCATCATCTGTGCTGCTGCCAGGTCAAGGAGCTGCTGTCGCGCAACCGTGGCGCGCTCGACGCGCTGGCTGCCGCGCTGCTGGCCAAGGAGTCGATGCAGGGCGGCGAGGTGTACCAGGTGCTGGAGGGCCACCTCAGCAGCAGCGACAAGCAGCAGCGGGAGGAGGCGCTAGAGAGCATGGCCTTCATGTGATTGTGATGCGCTGGCTGGCTTGGTGTTGCTGGTGCTGCAGCGCAGGCGGTGTGGTGTGTATGGTTGGCTGTGTGTGAGGAGTGGCTTGCAGGATGGCCAGCTGCTGCACCAGCTGTTGCCGCAAAAGGCGCATGCAGTACTGCATGCACTCGTGGAGCTCTGGGCATGCTGAGAGCAGTTGAAGCTGCTTCTTCAGCTTTTGGGGCATGGTTGTGGTGGCGCAGCTGCTCTGCTGCGTGGAAGCTGCGTGCGGCAGGCGCAGCGGCGACTGCGGCGGTGACAGCGGTGGCAGCTGTTGGCAGTGGCAGGTACCCCAGGCTGCAGGATAACGTACTTGCCGTGGCATGTAGGCCTGGCATGTCGCGTCCAGTGTGTTGCATGTTGTGTGTATGTGCTTGCTGCACCAGCTGCAACCATCGGGCATGGGCAGCCTGCTGGCCAGGTCAGCATGTCAGGCATTGCTGGTTGGGTTTATGGCTCACCACTGTACTCATCGGCAGTGCTGTTGGTACTCATGTAAACGGCTATCACGTTTTGCTTCGAGAATAAGGCACGTTCACCATGTTATGCTGGTGTAAGGCACTTTGCTTTGAAGAACGTGTCAACCCTTGCAACGTCACACTGGCAAACGCCTCTGTAGTTGAGCATCGCAGACTTTACCACTCCGAAACCGTCATTGCTACTCGTCGTTATATGTCGATTACTTGGTTCGCCAGCAGACCGCTCCTCTGCTGAGACAACACCAGCATCAGCTCATGCCTGTGTGTACACACCTGGTCATGCACCTCGTACCCCACTGAAGGATGCATGTATCGATTAGCTCTGAATGCTAGCATAGTATCAACATATAGTTGGTCAGGTTGGCTCTGCTGAAGGAGGAGCAGCAGCATTAGCCTGGGAAGGTCCCAACCAGCAGCAGCTGCAGCTGCTACTCACTAGCAGCCCTACAACAGCAGCTGGTCGCCATGAGTTCGTTAGCAGCTGCGAGAGCAGATAACTTCTACTACCCGCCAGGCTTCGACCCTGACAAGCATGGCAGCCTTAACAACGTGCGTTCACAGTTCTGCACCTGCAGGAGCGCACTGCAGCTGCATGGTGCCAGCATGCAGCATGGCACACAGCACACACGTAGCTTTAAGAGCAAGAGTCCATGCTGTTGTTGGTGTGGGGCTCAGTGAGCTGCCATAAGCAAGTGCAGGACAGATGCATGAAGCATGCAAGCTTTGCTATGCCAGCTGCAGTAATCAGTATGCCGCGCATCTGCTGCACAAGGTGCTTGGGCTCATCCCACACAAGCACCAACGTGCTCATGCTCACATCTCACAACCCGTGTGTTTGCTTTGCGGCTGTGCAGTTCCAAGGGCAGCACCCGCTGCGTGACAGGGCGCGCAAGATCGGCGAGGGCATCCTCATCATCAGGTCAGTGCGCTGCAGCACGCGCCACCAGCACGGCTGCAACAGAGTACAACAGCACCGCCGTAGCAGCAGCAGCAGCTAGTTGCGGCACATCTCTGACACATCATCCACAGCACCACCTGTAACCAGCAAGCTGCGCATGCAGCACAGCGCAAGGCAGTGGGTGTGGCGTTGCAGAGAAGGTGGGCGGCTTATGGCAGCAACTGGCTGGTGCCTGTGCACCGGCTGGTGTGCTTGAACAGCGGAGGCCAGCTCGCGTGACGAGGGCGTGGTACCTGCTTGCACGTTCCATGCGCTGCACCAGCTAAGCAGTGTCGCGCCACTGGCTGCCATTGTGGCTTGAGCTCCAGCCAGCAAGGTGCCCTTGTGCCAGCTTTTTGGTTGCCTGGCAGGGGTTTCAGGTTTAGCGCAGCTGCTGCCAATGTTTTCGCCTCACCCGAGCATGCGTCCTTGTGCTGCTGTTGCTGCCAGGTTTGAGGTGCCCTTCAACATCTGGTGCAACCAGTGTGGCGAGCACATCGCCAAGGGCGTGCGCTTCAATGCAGAAAAGAAGCAGGTGGGTGGGTTGGCGCTTGCAGCCGCACAAGCATGAAGGCAAGCAGGCAGGCAGAGCCTGATCAGCAGCAATCGCCTACCAGCAGTTGCGCATGCATGTGACGAACCTGTGGGTGGGTGGGTGGGGTGGGGGGGAGGGGAACAGGCAGCCCTGGACAGCACGAGCCACATCGTTCAGGCTGTGACTTTTCAGCAATGCTTTGCTGTACTGCTGCCGCCACACCATGCGCTGCGCGTGTCGCTGCTGCCGCTGCGCAGGTGGGCAGCTACCACTCCACCAAGGTGTGGGCCTTCACGATGCGCCACCACTGCGGCTGCAAGATCACCATCACGACAGACCCCAAAAACGCAGAGTACCAAGTCACTGACGGAGCGCGCCGCAAGGTGGAGAGCTACGACGCTGAGGATGCGCAAACTGTGGAGATCCCGGACGCCAACGAGCGCGCTGCTGTGTCGGCAGACCCGCTGGCCAGCTTGGAGCGCAAGACCATCCAGGTGGGTGGGCCTTTTGGCATGGCAGGACAGAGCCGGGCGGGTGGGTGGGCTGGAACAACTGAGCTGGGTGGTGGGCCGGCAGGGCACAGCCGGGTGGTAGGCTGGCAGGGCAGGGCAGAGCCGGGCGCTGGGCTGGCAGGGCAGAGCCGGGTGGTGGGCTGGGAAAGCAAAGCCGGGTGGTGGCGTGGCAGGGCAGAGCTGGGTGGTGGGCTGGCAGGGCAGGACAGGGTGGTGGTGACACATGTTGAGTTGAGCTGCAGCTGATGGTCCTGGCGGCATGTCTCAGTTGCCAAGGGCGTGCTGCCTTTGCTGCTGTTGGTGCCGCTGTGCTGCATGGAGGCACTGGCATCACCAGCGCCACCTGTTGCCCCTTCTCTGGTGCTGCACAGCGCAGCACAGCACCGCAACTCACCTGACAAGCACTGCACACTGCGGACCCCACACCATGCTATGCTGGCCGCGTGCTATTGCCTCCACCTGTGCCTCCGCCTGCAGGCGCAGCAGGCTGCGGAGAGCCGTGCGCAGCTGACGGTGCTGGCGCAGCAGAGCGAGGCGCGCCACAGGGACGGCTACAGCCTCAACAAGCAGCTGCGCGCGGCGCTGCGGCACTCCAAGAAGACCGACGCGCAAGTTGATGCCAAGTGAGTGTCGGGGTTGGGGTGGTACTACTGCCAGCAGGGAAGGCCAGGGGCGGCTGCTTCTTTGAGCAGGCTTGCGTGATCAGGCGTTGCTGGTGCAGTTGGGACTACGCCTAACAGAGCTGCAGCCGTCAGCTGAGAGGGGCCTTGGTGCTGCTGGCAGTCGCAACAGGCTCTGTCATCATCATCTCTGTGTCATCACCAGGTCCTTGTGTAGCAGGTGGTGTGCAATTCTGTGTCATCACCAAGGCTGTGTGTAGCAGGTGGTGTGCATCATGTTGCTGGTAGCAAGCTGTTGAGCTCATCATGCATTGGCACAAGCAGACCTTGGTTCCACTGCGTGCGGAAAGCTTATTGCTGCTGTTGTCTGTGTGCTCTTGTTTGTGCTGTTTGCATGCTTGTGCCTACACCCACAGGCGCAAGTTGCTTGGGCTGGCAGATCATGTGAAGCTGCTGCCAGAGTCAAAAGCGGACGCGCAGACAGCACAGCTGGTGCTGTTTCAGCACAGCGGCAGCAAGTTCCATGAGAAGCACCAGGACAAGCGGCGAAAGGTCATGACAGAGTCAATATTTGGTGCTGCTGGTGGGGGCAGGTCTCTTAGCCGGCCTGGTGCAGCAGCAGCAGCAGCAGCAGCAGTGGGTGGTGGGCTGCCACCTGGCAAGCGGCGGCCGCTGCAAGCAGCAGCGGCAGCGGCAGCACCGTCAGCCAAGGAGCAGCTGCAGCAGCGGGTGCTTGCTTGCAAGAGGAAGAAGCTTGCACAGCAGGCGTAGGTGATGTACACAGCAACGTGTTCGACAACGCTTGCAAGATTCAGGCTAGGGATGCAGAAAGAGCACGATTGCGCAGCTGTGGCCCCTGTGCTGTGCCGTTTCATGTGATAGCGCTGCCGCTTGCACCAACTGCAGCAGCATTTCTACTGCTGAACGGTGTCAGTTTGGGTGGTGGCGCCGTGATCCTTTGTATATTGTGCTTGTGATTATTGCATGCTGCTCTTGTGTGTTGCACTTGGTTCATCACGCGGTGTTTTGGAGACGTGTTCTGATTCATGATTGTTGAAGAAATTTTTGCTGCTCCTCAGCATGTGGAGCGGTCATGTCATCCACATGTAAAATGACGAATTCTAGACATGTGATGCACTTCGCTGTTCAACAGCAAAGTCAGCAGCAAAGTCAACAGCAGACAAGTTGTCACTACAGTGGTTGTGCAGTGCACCTGCCAGGGTGCTGTGTTGGCTTTAAGTGCTGTTCCTTTCAGCCTCTGCAGCAGAGTATTTGTACTTGCTATACAGAGCCTGGTTAGTGAGTGTGCTGAGGACTTGCTGAACTACTAGTTCCCAGTGACTGGCAGTGGCCTACGTGTGCATGCGGCGCTCAGCAAGGCAGGGGAGTGACTGCGCCGCTGACCTGATGCAACATGCCAGGGTCAAGCTTGTTTGGCGCCAGGCTGACGTGGAGGTCGAACGTTCATTATCGGACCGTTGACAGTGACTGTGTGTCACTCCCCGGGTCAAGCCCTAGTCGCTGTTGCCGGCGACGCTGCAACAGTCTGCGTCCGTTGTTGATCTGCGGTTGTCGTGAGCATCGAGCCGAAGACCTTGCGCATGCCCTTTGCAGCCTGCGCACCGACAGCAGCGAGGGCAGTTCTGCTGAGCTGCTAGTTCAGCATGGCGCAACAAAAGCTTGAAGATACGCCACAAAATGCACGGGCGAAAAGCAGAGACGAGTTTGAGAGCTTGGACAGGGACTTCGGGGTGAAAGCGGAGGTGGAGGGGCTTGACGACGATCCGATCTTGCCCCATCGCAAGCGGATGCTGTTCCTGGCTTGCGCTTGCATTCTCGGTAAGCATTTCTGCCCGTCTGAGATTGATCGCCGCTGCTTCCGTCTGACTGGGACGCCCAGGTGACTCAACCTGTGATATCTTGTGCTGCAGGTAACGAGCTGTGTGAGCGGTGAGTACCCAGCCACCACGCCCGTATGTGCTCATACTTATATTGTGGTGGAACAAGGGCAGCCGCAAGCTGGCTGCAACAGCAGCAGCAGCAGCTGCGTCTGCAGCAGCAGCAGCAGCAGCAGCAGCAGCAGCAGCAGAGGGCTTTAGGCACAAGCAGCAACAGTGATAACTGTTCAACACAGCAATGCAGCACAAGATGGACAAATTGTATAATCTAGTTCAAGAGTGTTACCTGTATATGCTGGACAGCCTGAGCGGTTGCAGCGCTTTGCTGCAAAAAAGGCACACGGTTCCTTCATAACCTCACCTGCGGCGGCCAGCTGGCAGGCTGAGAGCTCTAAACCAATTCGTCTCTTGCGGCAGACATTGACGTGACATGTGCTTGCAACATGTATGCAGGCTGGCTTACTATGGGCTGCAGACCAACATGGGCCTCTGTGAGTAACTCAGGCAGGCTGGGACAGCCACTGGCCCACTGCACCACGTGCACAGACGCCCTGCGATAGCTCAAAGCTGTTTTATGTGGCCTGCACTGCATGTTCATGCCTTGCTGCTGCTGCTGTCGCCGTCAGCCTCTTGATGCCTCGGCGTGCTGCTGCACCTTCTTGTGGACTGAATGCAACATTGCATTGCCGCTGCTGCTGCTGCTGCTGCTGCTGCTGCTGCTGCTGCTGCAGACCTCAAGAAGGTCATCGGCTACCCTGCTGACCAGGCCTCGCAGCTGCTGCAAGTGTGGAAGGTGCGCGCTGCAGCGCACCCTGCGCTGAAACAGCCTGTGCTGAATCAACCGTGCCTGCGCAGCGTAACTGCTGCTGGCCTGCTGGCAATCAACGAAAAGGAGCCAACAGAACGAAACAGGACACACAGCCGCGGCAGAGCGCATGCGTTAATGTGTGTGCATGGCTACTATCATGTGGCCTACGCGTTTGAATGCGTGTGTTGCCTGCACTGCACTGCACTGCACTGCACTGTGCTGTGCTGTGCTGCAGGCCACGGTGTACCTGACGCCGCTGATTGGCGCGTACCTGGCTGACGCTGTGATGGGCCGCTTCTGGGTCATCCTGGTCTTCTCCATCATCTACTTTTTTGTGAGTTGCAGCAGCAGCAGCAGCAGCAGCAGCAGCAACACACCAGCATTGTGCACTTGTTGTCTGGCGCAAGCGCGTGCACAGGTAGCATCCTTTCCTTGAGCCTGCACCTGCGCTACATCATCAGCTCATCACGTGCAAATTTAGCTGTGGCCGCACACGTACACATAACATACGCCTGTACACCTGTTCCTTCGCTACACATATGCGTCTGTTTGCTGTGCTGCGGCGTTGCTGTTCTGTGCTGGGCTGAGCTATGCCCGCCCGCCACTGCTTGAGCACTGACTGTCACCCGGGGAACACAACTTGACAATTGTTGTCGACCTTTGCCCAGCATATGGTGTAGACACAGCTGCAATGTGCTGTGATGTGCTGTTCTGTTTGACTTGTGTTATGTTTGACTGACTCGTGTGTCATGTTTGACCAAACTTTGACCAGGGCATGCTGGGCATCACGCTGGTCAACGTCATCCCCGCCATCAAGCCCATCAAGGGAGGCCCGGAGCCCCCTGCAGGCATTGGCGCAACCAAGGGCGTGTTCTGGGCCTTCATGTACCTCACGGTGAGTCCAACTTTGCACTGTTATTGGGTGAGGCGGGGCAGGGGGGTTGCAGGAGCGCGGACGCATGTAAGCAATGCAGGAAGGGCGTCTGGCTGAGCAGATGCTGGTGTTGCTGGGTGTTCTGGGCTGTCAAGTACCTCACGGTCATCGGCAGGGAGGCATGTGTGAGCTTTGCACGATTGTGTGCATACATATGACCGGTGCAGCACGGACGGCTTGCACTGGTGGCTGCAGCAGCAGCAGCAGCTGCATGGTTGGTGACCTGCAGCTTGTCTTGGGTCCAGCATCAACGTCTGCAGTTATATAACACAGAGGAGGCAGCAGCAACAAGTAACAGCTTGTCCATCACCTGGCATTGCGCAGAATTACGTGCAAACCAGCTGCTTTTGTTTACTGCTGCCGGCTGCTGCAGGCGCTGGGCTCCGGTGGCATCAAGCCCTGCGTGAGCAGCTTCGGAGGGGACCAGTTCAAGGAGAGCAGCGCCAGGGAGCGGTGAGCGCGGCACGCGGCTGCAGCAGCAGCTTGCCTTGGCGGCAGCCCTGTGACGCGGCAGTGTAATGATACATGGTGATGTGCCAGGCTGATGCAACTTTCTGCGGCTCAGTATACCGTGCAGCAACTTCCCTTGAACATGGTTTTGCTGTGGCGCCCGCCTGATTTCCTTGTCAGTGAGCCACCCAACCAGTGCTGCGCTTATCACTGGGGCAGCAATGCCCAAGAAACGTGCTGGCGTGCTGGCATGCTTACTTGTTGCTGCTGCTGCCGCAGGAAGTGGCGCTCGTCCTTCTTCAACTGGTTCTACTTTGTGATCAACATTGGCAGCCTGGTGGCCTCCACGGTGGTGGTGGGCGTGCAGGAGAACAAGGGCTACGGCATCGGCTTCGGCATCCCAACCATCTTCTTCGCAGTGGTGAGCAGCAGCAGCAGCAGCAGCAGTGCATCGCCTCCACAGGCGGATTAACCTGCCGCAGCAGCATGATGCATCAGCCAACGGAAGATCGAGCAGCAATGCTGACACAATGTAGTGGATGCAGCCTCGGGCGGATGCACGGCCCGCACACAGGCCTCCTTGCAGAGCAGCTGCAGCTGGCTGCCTGCACTGCAGATGATCTCGCCATGCGTCAAAGCTCCGCATGTCAACTGCTGCTGCTGCTGCTGCTGCTGCTGCTGGCTGCAGGCCATTGTGGCGTTCATCATCGGTGCGCTGTTCAAGCTGTACACCTGCCTCCCTGCAGAGGGCAGCCCCTTCACACGCATCTGGCGC
The DNA here is from genome assembly GCA_004335835.1 of Scenedesmus sp. ARA3. Lineage (NCBI taxonomy): Eukaryota > Viridiplantae > Chlorophyta > Chlorophyceae > Sphaeropleales > Scenedesmaceae > Scenedesmus > Scenedesmus sp. ARA3. Next base: position 35,417 of record RWJK01000949.1, on the reverse strand, counting down.
GTGCTCAAGGGTGAGCCAGCAGCAGCAGCAGCAGCAGCAGCATTTTCCATCAACGGTCTAGTGACAGACTGTGCTACACAGTAGCTGGTGCAATGTTCTAGCAGTGCAAGTGCAACAGGCCACAGACTCATCCAGCTGCCCACCGGCCTACCACAGCCTGCTGAGCCTGCTACTTTTGTGTTGCTGCTGTTGTGCGCAGGCGCCTTTGCCAACAGGAAGCAGGTGCTGCCGCAGCCCAACGAGCTGTACGAGCCGCCTGCAGGATCGCTGGCCTTTGAGATGGCACACACCAACCGCATGAGGTGCGCTGCACAGCCATTGCCAAAGCACTTGAGTCTTTGGGTTGGGTCAGCCCTGGTGCGGACGGTTGCACAGGAAGTGTTTTTGTGTGCATCTGCTGTACACAGGGTGCCGCGCACCTGCGTGCTGCATTACTTCCTTAACCGACTGTGGATGCTTCGTTTGCTTTTGCTTAGCACCTGCTGGTAGTCCGCCGCATTGTGGCGCTGTATGCTGTTTCAAAACTTTTACGTCAGTGCACACTCCACCCTATGCGCCCCGCACAAACGCGCTGGCAGGTCACACTGCCTCAGCTTGCGCTGCTGTGCTGTGCTGTCACACGCCACCACGCTGCTGTGGCTGTGCTGTTACGTCGACGTGCTGTTGTGGCTGTGCTGTGACCCATCACCGTGCTGTTGCTGCTGCTGCTGCTGCTGCTCCTGCTGCTGCTGCTGCTGCTGCTGCAGGGCGCTGGACAAGGCTGCCATCAAGAGTGATGCCGAGAAGCCTGTGTCCCGCACAGAGGTGGAGGAGACCAAGGCCTTCCTGGGCATCATGCCGCTGTTCCTGTGCATCTGCATCTACCAGATGGCCTACGTGAGCTGCTGCAGTAGCGCTGTTTTGTTTTGTCTTTCTCAGGCTGTGTGGATGGCTGGCTGGAGTAGTGCTGCTGTACCTGAGTGTGGTGTCTGTGTTGCTGCGCGTTGCAGCTGGTGACAGCCTGCGGTGCAACTCCAGCACAGCAGCTGTCCATGCAGTCTCGGCAGCACAGTAGATGATGACACAGAAATATAATGTCCCTCCCATCTGAACATGTGATCAAAGGCAGTGTTATGTTTGGCAAGCTGTCAGCCTGCTGGGCTGCCGACTGAGTAGTGGCGTGCAGCACATCTGACAGGATGCTGCTGCTGCTGCTGCCTGCTGCTTGGTGCTTGCGTGCAGGACCCCATCTTCACGCTGCTGCCCTACCCGGGTGACGTCATGGACAGGCGCATGGGCAACACAGAGATCCCAGGTAAGCCTGCACGGCTCAGCACATGTGGATGTGCAAAGCAAATGATTGAGTCCTTGCAACAGCTGGCGCAGTGCTTTCACCATGCATCAACCGCACCCCCACCTCCGCGTGCACTGTGGCAACTGTGTAGCACTGCTCACAAGCCTGTGACGTGACATGTGACACACCTCTTCCCTCCCCTGTCGCACCTCCCCCGCTGCAGCCTCTTCCATCAGCTTTGCCAACACCTTTGGCGTGCTGTTCACTGTGGTCTTTTACGACCTGGTGGTGGTGCCGCTGACCAACAAGATCGGCAAGCCCATCACCATGACTTTCAGGTGACATACAGCAACACACAGCCTGCTGTTGAGCAATGGTCGCGCTGTCAGCACAGCTTGCAGCACAGCACGCAACACAGCCGCATTACAGCGGATAGAATAACGCGCAGCACTGCCCGCGGCACGGCCAGCTGCTCAGGCCGCCACACAGCCTGCCACACCACTGACAGCTCAGCACGTGTATCCTGGCAAAGTGCGCCGCTGCCGTCCGCATATTCCCAACCGCCTGCCAAAGCTGTGTGCAAGTCTGGCAATTCACCCACCGCCTCAGTGCCTGAACACATATGAAGGTGCGCAGCTTTGCATTTTTCATGCTAGACAGTCCACCTTTACATATGTTTGAAGTCTGCTGATTGTGATGTTCATGTTTGTGTTCATCCCATGTGCCTGGCCGCAGGATTGGGCTGGGCTTCTTTGTGCTCATTCTGGCGCTCATCAGCGCAGCACTGATCGAGATGTCGCGCTACAAGCTGGTGCGGCAGATCGGCCTGGTGGACAGGTTCCTGGCTGCTGGGCCTGACGCTGACCCGCTGGACCCCAAGTTCACGCAGCCCATGAGGTGAGCAGCTGCCCTTTCCAGTTGTTAGGCAGGGGTTGCGCGCTGGACAGCACTGTAGAAAATGCACGCTGACTTGCTGGATTGCTGGCTTGCTGGCTCAGGATAGTTGGTAGGTGTAAGGTTCAAAGGAGAGAAGCAGGGATGCACACAGCTGGCAAACAGCAGCTAAGATGGTTGCGTGCAGCGGCAGCTGAGAAGAGCATGTGTGCTGTTGTATTGCTGCTGATAGCACAGCTGCTGCATAGCCAACGGCACCACAGCTTGACTACACAGTAGAGCTGCGCTCTAATGCTTCACTGCTGCCGCGCGTGCTGCTGCTGCTGCTGTTGCGCAGCATCTGGGTGCAGTTTGTGCCGTACTTCCTGGTAGGAGTCAGCGAGGTCTTCACCAAGTGAGTGTGAGGGGGCAGACGCTTGTGACGCAGCGAGGCAGGGATGCCCACCTACCCTCGTGTTTATGTGACGTGTCAGCTGAGCCAGATTTGCTAGCTGGCTCTGCACAGTCCGGCTCTCCTTCAATGTCACACTACGCACGTCTGCAGCACTGACACCATGGCTACAGCGCAGCTGTCATCCCCCATCGTGTTAACACACATCATGTGTTGGGCTGCGCCTCGCTTCCATCATCCTCCTGCTTTCAGCGCTGGTGTGTGTGATCGGCCACTGATACTAAACATACTTTTAATAAGCGCTGCTGTGTGTGATCAGCCGCCGATTCAAACATACTGACAACATGTTGGGCTGTGCCTCACTTCCCGGCAGCATCGGCACCATGGAGCTGTTCTACACGCAGGTCTCTGAGGGCATGCGCTCCCTGGGCACGTCCTTCTACCTGCTGACAGTGGCAGTGGGCACCTACCTGGCCAGCGCACTGAACATCATCGTGGCCTCAGCCTCCCCTGTGGACCTGTGGGTGGCTGACAACCCGCTGTTTGGGCACTACGACTGGTACTTCTGGTGCGGCGCTGCTTGCTGCATGGCTGTGGCGGTTGTGGCGATGGTAGCAGCTGGCGGTAGCGGGGCGTGTGGTGCGCGGCAGCGCAGACGCTGTATGACAGCAGCAGGGCTCGGGATTTGATTTGGTATGGAATCAACAAATTAGTATGAAAGTTCTTGGTGCTGGATCTGCTTCTTGGGCTTCTTTGGATAAAGGAATTTTGGAACTTTTGGGCCCTAGTGGAATTAGTCAAAAAGTAAGGGGCACACTCCTTCCTTCTGTACAAAAAATAAGCCGTAAGCTTGTTGTTTGTGTTGATGGCAGCCGGCATCGGCGACATAGCTGTGGCAACAGTCGGCCTGATGATGCCTGCTGCGCATGCAGAGAGGATCTCACTGTACATGCTCTTGCTGCCGCTGCTGCTGCTGCTGCTGCTGCTGCTGTGCACGTGTTGCCCCCACCTGCAGGCTGAATGCCGGCATCCTTGCTGTGGGCCTGGGCATTTACATTCTGGTGGCACGCACCTACACTGAGAAGCCTGTCATCAACGTAGACAAGGTGCGGCACCACCTGCAGCAGCACTGCTGCTCGCAATGCTGCCAACTTCACCCCACTACATCAGACTCGACTATATACCATGGCAACTAGCTGATACCTGCAGTCGTGCTTGAGACTGCAGGACGCTGCATCATCATGGCTGGTACTCCGTGCTGCTTGTCCTGCCGCGCTCAGTGCTTTGTTGCATCTCAAGTGCTCGTTGTTGGCGTGCTGCTGCTGCCGCAGGACCCCTTCAACCGCGAGACGAAGGTCCACAGCGAGCTCGCCAACGTGTCGCGCGTGTGGCCCTCCATCAACAGCAGCAGCCGCATGAGCGAGCTGCGCCAGCGCAGCAAGGCCAGCATGATCAGCAGCAGGGGCAGCGCCATGTCAGGGGCCCCGGGCCACCTGCACGGCAGCGACACCAAGCACGGCGGCATGCCGCTCACCGGTGCTGGGCAGTTCAGCAGGGACGTGCGCGACCTTGACCAGGTTTGACCAGGTTGACCGGGTGGACCGGATTTGAACAGGTTTGACCAGGGTTGGGGCAGGTTTGAGCGAGGTTGACCAGGGTCAAGCGGAAAGACGTGGCAAAACAGAAGCGAACCTGGAAGCAAACACGAGATGGAACGTGTTGCAAAGAGATCAGGAATGAACGACTTTTGTGCTGTTGTGACACTTCTATGAATGAGCAGGTGGACGGTATGTGTGTGTGTTGTGCAACCTGCTGTGGCTTGGCCAAGCATTTACATGAAGGTAACGCACTGCTGCACACAAGCAGGGCATGAAGATGAATGTGGCAGCTGTGCCACAAGAAGTTGTTGTGCTCCTTCTTGCATCCGAGCTACCCTGTTGCGCGAGCAGCAGTTGTGCATAGTAGTGATACGTGGGTGTGCGTGTTTGGTGTGTGAGGTACCACGCACGTGCTTATGGCGCTGCATGCAGCGGAGAAGCTGTGCCACCAGAGGGGTGTTGTGCTCCTTCTTGTGTCAGGGACAGTTACATTGATGTGTGAGCAGCGATTGTGCACAAACAATGTAATACGTGGGTGTGCCTGGTTGGTGTGTGAGGTACCATGCACGTGCTTGTGATGCTGCATGCAGCGGAGCAGCTGTGCCACCAGAGGGTGCTGTCCTGCTTCCTGTGTCAGCGACAGCTACCCTCTTGCGTGAGCAGCAATTGTGTGCATACATTGTAATACGTGGGTGTGCCGATTTCGTGGGTGAGGTACCATGCACGTGCTTGTGATGCTGCATACAGCGGAGAAGCTGCGCCACCAGAGGGTGTTGTCCTCCTTCTTGTGTCAGGGACACTTACCCTGTTGCATGAGCAGCGATTGTGCACATACATTGTCATACATGGGTGTGCCTGGTTGGTGTGTGAGGTACCATGCACGTGGTTGTGATGCTGCATGCAGCGGAGAAGCTGTGCCACCAGAGGGTGTTGTGCTCCTTCTTGTGTCAGCGACAGTTACCCTGTTACGTGAGCAGCGATTGTGCACAGTCGATGTAATACGTGGGTGTGTCTAGTTGGTGGGTGAGGTACCATGTACGTGCTTGTGATGCTGCATATGCAGCGGAGAAGCTGGTGGTGTGCGGTGGGTGAGGTTGGGATGGTCCAGCCAGGACTGTTGCTGAAGACGTGCGGCGTGCACCAGATGCACAAGATGCTGCACACGTGTGTGTTTTGTGTGTTTGTGTGTGATTGAATGAATGGCTGGATGGGGTTGTTGGCTGCAGGTGAGACTGGGAGCCTGCTGTGCGGTTGGTGAAGTTCAGCATTGAGTTGCTGAGCATGCATGTGTATGTTACTACTGCTATGTACGATGTTTACGTACGTATGACCATCCGATACCATGAACAGAACGAGCTGCACGGTCGGTTCCCAGTGGCTACTTGTGCAAGCACGCTCAGCTGGTGCAATGCACAGTTCCAGTGAAGCAGCCCACTGCGGCTAGCTGATGCCTCTGTGCTGCTTGCAAAGCTCCTGGGGAGATGCATGTGAGGGCAGCATGCCATGATTGTGGTTACAAATGCTGACGGAGACTTGCCCGGGGCATGATGTGACAAGAGCCTGAGCAGTCACTGAGTAGTGGCTGCGCATGTAGCAGCTGTGGCCATGGCAGCTTGCTTGTCTGCACATACCATTGGACGTGAAGTCAAACTATGTTGCTGCAAGCTTTGAGTTGTGGGGTTGAAGCAAACGCCCAGCTCTTGTCGAGTATGCAGTTGTGAGATATCTAACAAACTGAGCGCCGCCCAGTGGGTCACTCCCTGAGCGGTTCATTGACCAGCATGCATTGCCTAGCATGGAATGCCATCTACAGCAAAGCACAGACGTGTTCGCTCTGTATCGCACATGTTGAAGTGTGGGACAACACGGGCTTGAGGCGGCCGCATCCGTCTGCTTGCTCGCACTCAGTCAATATTCAGTTTGTGTTTGCTTATTGTTCAGATTACGGTGGTTCTGTGTTGCTGTGGATTTTGTCCAGCACATACAGCCGCAATACAGAACTCACACCGCACATGCACCCAGCTGGTAAGCATTTCTTTGTTGGATCTGTGGTATGCAGCATGCACAAGCACATGTGACAAGGCATGTCGTTGAGCCTGCCATGTGTTGAGCAGTGCTTCAGTCTGGCATGCAGACCAGCACCAGTTGACATAGCGGTGTATACTGGTATGGTGAAGTTTGTGTGCCTGGCAGTGTTGGCACAGTTGCATGCTGCTGCATCTCTTTGGACACTCTTGGTGTAAGTGCCGGCATCTGTTGCTGTTGCGTGTTGTGTGGTTTGCAGAAGGCTTAGATGTGGCAGCATGCGGCCCCGCTGGTCTCGTGATGAAGTGTTGTCCAGTCTAATTGCAGCAGCACACCAGGTTTGCTTTGCGGTGCGGGGTGTCAGCTGCAATAAGTCATCCCTGCCGTGCGGTGCTGTACGCCAGTATTATGTGCATGTGCAGTGCAGCGCATAACCCAGGACTATTGCTGAATGCTGGCACAAGAAGTGCCAAGCTGCTTGTTACTTGAACGCATGAACACTGGGGCATTCCTGTCGTTATGTTTTTGGTACGCACACATGCTGTGCAGTCACTGCACAGGTACGGTACCTGTTGCTGGTACCTGCAGCATGCTGTGCTTGCTGGATCGGTGCACGCTTCTGTGTTGAGAATGATGATTTGTAGGTGCCCTTGAACGTGTTACTTGTTCCTCGCCAGCAGCAGTTGTCATGCATGGCCGCTAGCTTGAGCCTGCTTTTGCCATGCGGGTGGGCTTGCTGCTGCAGCACCTTGCCTCTGGTACAGTGACAAGAGCTGGAGTTTGCACATGTTTCGTGCCAAGCATTCACGCTGCAAGGCGGAAGCTGTTGTAGGTTATCTGTCTCGTTCTCATCAATCAGGGGCCCTGATTCAGGGCCAAATACTGGCAGCGTTTGTTCTCGTAGGGAAGGGGTACAGGTGTACACATGTGCACGGGAGAGGGTTACACACCGGGCATGTTAAATGCGTGTTGCAAATCTGCCACCGGGAACATGTGCGTGTCCGTTAACAAATGAATCCCGTTTGAGCGCTGCATCTATTATCAACCTTGGAAACAGCTTGCACGCGATTGATTCAGTTGCCGCCCCCTGTACCGCCCTCGTGTCCAGAGTCACTGAGCAGGACCTGCCAGGTGTTGGTTTAGAAAATACATTTAAACTTAAACCCTGTATAGCATGGCACTCTTTGATCAGCTCGAAAGCAGGCAAGTGAAGCGAGCGCCGCGCAGTTCACTGTGCCGCGAGACTAGCAGAAGCATCGACACAAGGGATGCGTGTCTATTATTGGGAATACAAAACTAGCTTACAGTACAACGCGCAAATGCCCAAAAGCGAGACCGTCATGTACTGTGCAATGCCTTGTTGATGCGCACATGGAGCACCCACTTCAAGCCTGTCTTCACGGAGGCAACTCTTGCTTATTCCTCTTTCCTTAATCTGACTGCAGACACAAATGTTAAACTGAGGGATTATGGCTGAGCACCCAGGTGGCCAGTGGGGCCCCGCCCCGCCTGGGACACCAGCAGTACACAAGCCCAACTTTGCAGCCGCTCTGGACAGTAGCAGCACCGCTATCAGCAGCAACAGCAGCAGCAACATAGCAGCGCGACAGCAGGCATACTCTGGCGCATCGTCAGCAGGGCCTATCACGCTAAGCCCCCGGCCCCCAGGCACTGCACCACACGGACACCCCAGGTCAAATGTAGCCATCCAGCGCTTTGCAGCAGCACTTGATGCTGCTGGCCTTGCAGATCCGGTGGTGCGGGCACTTGCACTGAAGCACACAGCAGATGCTTTGAGCAGCAGCAGCAACAGCACCGAGGGAAGCGCTGCGGGCAACGCCAGCAGCAGCAACAGGTTCAGCCATGCTGCACCGCATCAGCCTCGCTTTCCTGCAAGTGATGGGCAGTCGCTGCGCCAAGTAGCAAAGGAAGTCCAGGATTTTGCCTCAGCTGTGTCAGCTGCAGGCCTTGCAAACCCTACCTTCATGGCAATGGCCGTGCCAGCTTCTGATGCAGCAGTAGCTGCACCCAACACCACACAGCCCAACCTGCACACAGCCAGCAGCAACACAAACAGCACCATCCGGGCGATGGGTTCCGGGCAGCTGACAGGCATCTCAGCAGCAGGCATTATCGCTCCCCTGCGCAGCAGCGACTATGGCACATTGCACGGCGACTGGACAGCGGACCACAGCAACGCCTCATCAGCAACAGGCGAGGCAATGGCAAACACGTGGGCTAGAAGCAGGTGGAGGCCGGGCTGCAGGGTGGCAGCAACAGCAGAGGAACCTTGGGATGATCAGCCAGCAGCTGAGCCAGCTAGCGATGAAGGTGACTCTGTTGCTGGCGAGCCGCAGTTTTGGCTGAGCCCGCTGCCTGACAAGCAGCAGCAGCAGCAGCAGCAGCAGCAGCACGGGCAGCTTGGGGAGTGCAGCTATGCATCCACTCGGAGCTCAATGAGTGCCGGCACAGCAGCAGACAGCCTGCAGCCTGTGCTGCTTGAGGGGCTCAGTAAGTGGCCAAGTGCAGTTTGCCAGTCCGCAGATCATGAAGGTCAGCAGTACTATGGGCGAGGCTCGGAGTGCTGCGTAGCTGCTGCTGATGCAGCGCACAACCAGCAAGAGCAGCTGACGGTAGAACGCTTGCTGGCTGCTGTTGATCTGCAGCAGCAGCAGCAGCTTCCAGCAGGCCTGAATGATCTGCTGCAGATGGATGGAGCGTCATCAGGGGGCTTGTCTGAGGATCTGCAGCAGCAGGCGCAGGTTGGCAGGAGAGGCTCCGCAGCTGGTGCTGCAGTAGCAGCAGCAGGGGTGGCTGCTGCAGCCGCCATTGGAGGCCTCAAGAACATGCTTGGTGAGCTGCACTGATACTTTTTCATTGTCATGCACAATGTTGCCTGTTGTCTGCTGAGCATGTGTCCCGCCTGCATCATTCTGCTACTGGAGACAAGCTGAAGGTTGCATTTGTCACGAGCTGGTCTGCAACTTCCTGGTACATGGGATGCAACAGCATGCATGACATGCTGTTTGCCAACAGCCAGCCTTCAAGCTGTGTAGTCCTATGAACCCTGCTTTGCTGTGCTGTGCTGTGCTGTGCTATGCAGCATCTGCTGGCCGGCGGATCAGCCTGGGGCAGCATGCACAGCCAGCACAGCTGCCAGTGGAAGACGCATCAAGCAGCGAACATGCCAGCAAACCAAGCTCTGCAACTTGGTACAAGTCCTGCCAGCAGGAACTTGAGCAGCAGCAGCAGCAGCAGCAGCAGCAGCAGCAGCAGCAGCAGCAGCAGCAGGATGGCCACAGGGCTGCTGCACAACCTGGACTGGGTTTAAGGCACAGGATCAGTTCGGGGGCAGCAGCGGCAGCAGCGGCAGTAGCAGCAGCAGCAGGAGGATGCGTGAGCAGCAGTGCAGGGCCAGCAGGCCGCCGTGATTCTTTTGGCAGTGGTGTTGCCAGCAACCAGGAACGTGGTGGGTTGGCAGCCGGATCAACTTGCTTGTGCACTGCTGTTCCGCAGCTGCTACGATGTCAGGTGCAGCATGCTGGCAGAACCCAAGACTGGATAACGCACATGCCCACATCCGGGGCCTATCAACAGACAATTATGGCAGTTGTGGTGAACGCTAAAACATGCCATGTGAAGCAAGCATATTTGCATGCGTGTAAGGCGACAAACAAGCACCTCAAAGCTTTCCCTGTGCACCTCTGCTGCAGGCTCCTGTGACAGCAGCAGCAGCAGCAGCACCAGCACACACAGCACAGCATCCAGTGTGCTGTCAGATGGGCCGGCAGCCGCCTCGCATGCCCCCTGGAGCCTTGCTGCCATCTTCTGCTGTGGCTTGCGCCCTACAGCAGCCCGCAGCACTGCCAGCAGCAGCCGGGATGGCAAGCACAGCAATACCGGCGAGGGCAGCAGCAGGCAGGGTGCAAGCAGGCGCAAGCGCGCCGGCCTGTTCCTGCTGCTGACAGCGCTGGTGCTCATAGCTGCATGCGGCATGGGAGTGGGTGTGTACTTTGGGATGACCAAGCAGCCAAAGGAGCGGAGAGCAAGGGCTGCAGCCGCATCAGCTGCAGGTGCAGCTGCATTGCGCGCTGGTGGCAGCAGTGCAGATGCTGCTGCTGCTGCTGCTGCTGCTGCTGCTGCTGCTGTGGGCCCTGTTGCGCCCATGAACTTCCAGGTGGTGCTGGCTGTTCCAGCTGTGTCTGCTGAGCAAGGATGCAGCACCTGGTTCAGCAACGAGGAGGTAAGGAGAGATCGATAGTATTAACACACCCTTGCAGTCAATTGTGCGGCTGATGCTGAGCAGCTGTACTTGGACAGCTGCAATTACGCCAGAGCTATGCATGCAATTGCAAGTGATGTGTCGCTGTTGGCAAGGACTGTGCTGCTCAGCCACAATCTGTCTCACAACCATCCAGTTGACGGTGTGTGGACTCACAAGCCAGCTGCTGCTGGCGTGCTGCCCCTGCTCTGCAGCGCCTTGACCAGTACAAGTCAATCTTTGCAGCCTCCTACACAGCTGCGCTGCAGCAGCATGTGCCTGAGAGCGCCATCACCAGCATCAACTGCGCTGGCAGTGCAGTGTACACAGTGGTCTACACCTCTGGCAGCAGCAACACCACGACATCACTACCTGCAGCAGCAGCAGAGGTGGCGCCAGCAGGTTCAGAAACTTTTGCCGAAGCAGCGGGTGCTGCTGCCTCCCAGCCCTCTCGACATTTGCTTGCGGAGCCCAGCACGAACTCTACACGTGGCACACGCGCCCTCACCCTGCAGTTTGTGCGGCAGAGCCCCCTGTCGCTGGTGGAGGTGGTCACGCGCTTCCGGCTTCCCGCGCCCGCCTCGCACGCCGAGCGCACGGCCATCGCCGAGGCTGTCGTGACGGGCTCGTCCGCCATCCTGAGCGGCCCCATGAGCGAGTTCTTCAAGGTGCCCAGCGCCCTCATGAACTTCGTGCCCTGGAGCAATAATAACAACAACATTAACAACAATGCAGACAACCTGGAGATGGGCTCCCAGTCGCTTGGCACCCAGCCTACCATCGTGCCGAGCGTCAGCTACTCGGCCGCACCCACCTGCCTATTCCCCCTGACAAAATCCAACAGCATGGCTGATGACGAGGGCAGGCTGTGGAGCATGATGGCTGGCAAGGAGTGCGTGTTCAGGCCCGCAGCAGCACCCATCCCCAAGCCCGTTGTGTCATGGAGTGACGCGCCGCTGTGTGATGACGAGGCGTACGAAAATAACAGCGTGGTGGATGACAGCGGCCGGCTGTGGGGCTGGCAGGACGGCGCCAGCTGCGCCTTCAAACACAGCGACAGCGCAAGGCCCTCCAGCCATGGGCGCAGCGGGAAACGCATGGCTGCCAGCAGCAGGAGCGAGACGCCTGGCAGGGTCAGCGTGGTGTGGGAGGCAGCGCCATCATGCTCCTTCTCACCATCAAAGGCAAATGCAATGCCAGGTGAGAAGATGGCCTGGCTTGTTGCCAACATTCCTTTTTGACAGGCATGTGGCAAGTTTCGGGTCACCGCAACTGCAAGCTCAGCCTCTTGCTGCAACTGCACATATGGGCGCAGCACATCCAATGCAGCTGTAATGGAGGCTGCATCAGCGCCCTGCTCTTGCATCTGTGTGAGCAGTCGGAGTGTGCAGCTCCTGCAGGCTGCCGCGCATTGATGCTCAACATGCACGGCGCGCTTCAGCACTCGCTGCAGCACAGCCATTGAGACATGTGCCAACTTTGCTGAGCGCCTTTCATGTGCCTTGCAGATACACATGGCCGGCTGTGGGGATGGGAGGATGGCAAGAGTTGCGTCTTCAGGGTGAGTGCGTTGTATAACGTGACAGTGTTAGTGACAGGCGTGTTGTACAGCAAGTTCGCGTCTGGAAGCAGCCAGACAGCACATGCGTGAAGTAACTGTAGCAGACCTGCCTGCAGGATATAGGTGTGCCTGAGGAACACTTCTGTTGTTAATATTTGCAGTACGACCATCAGACTACTTTGCAGTGGGCAGCTGTGGCACTGCAGTCATGCCTAAGTCACCATGCGTGGACAACCCCTGGTTAGCATGCACAACCGCAGTCGTGCTTGCACACAGTGCTGCACGCTGGTGCTGACGTGCTGCTCTTTCTGCCTGTATTGTGTGACTTTGCAGTGGCTATCCCTGCCAGCTTAAGGGGGGGTCAAAGCAATGGCCTGCGGTGCTAACAGGGTCACATACTGCATGTTGTACAACGAGATGCAGAAGTGCTTATTTGTAGGCTGGCAGAAGAGCCGCAACACAGACGACTTGTGGTACGCTGGAGCAACGGTGGCTTGGGAAGAATAAGAGCACTATGATCTGCTTAGCAGCTGAGAGCCTGACAATGCAATGCACCTGGTTCCGGCACTCTTAGAGACCAGCGCGCACGCAAATGCATGTTTGGGGTACTGTGTACTGTTGATATTGTTGAGCCTGTTTCCCTTCCTACTCTGCAGTCTGGGTCTGGGGCATGCGGATGGAAGCACTGTGTGGGGTACCAGATCTAGACCCTGTGCTTCAAAAGCGTCTGTGCACAGCTGGTATTAGCAGTCAATGGCTGTGTAGATCTCTCACACCTAGATGGGGGTTAGAATGCTACATGCCGCCTGTGATGTTGGCAGCATGGATGCTGCATACAAACTTACTACTCTGGCTTTCTATCTCGGCATGTGTACTAGTTTGTCCTTGAACTTACTGTGTGCTTGATAACTGTTGTTGAATGACTGATCGGTACAGTTGACTCGTGTTGTGCGCTGGAGTAAGACTCAAGAGTGGGCTCCCAGCATGCTGTGTTTGCGCAGCTAACTAGATGCTGTTGCAACAGGTGCAGCAGTAGCTGATCAACGTTGTGACGTACCGATGATGCAAGTTGTAGCAAGCCACCTGCTGTTGAAAGTCGGATGTTGATTCACTGCAGAGTAGCTGTTGCTGAGGGCAGCCTATGTAGGTGTGTGACGCCTTACTGCTATTTGTCTGTGCCATCGTGTGCACACCGCAGATCTGTCATCATTGGAGCCTGACCTGCTACAACTGGAAGCATCAGAGGTATCTTGCTTTTGAATCAGTGTGCGCACCTGAAGCACGGTTTGGCAAGGGCACGACTTCCTGTGGCAACCTTGCCAAAGCAAGGTGCCTACACCGTTCAGGGCTTCTTTGGCAATCAGATGTGATGACACTATGATGGGAGGGGCTCGTACGGTGGGCTTTGTCAGCCACGCTTGTGTCTGTAGTCAAACATATAAACAGAGTGGCAATTGTTGTGCAATGTGCTGGTGTCGCACTGGAATGAACCCAGGCCTTCACCTACGTTGGGTGTGACAGCTGCGTACGGCAGGTACTTCAGCTGTGTTGCTGGTCTCTTTTGTATGTGGCTGAGCTTGGTTTGCATGTTTAGGAAGGCGGCAATCAGGGGATGTGGCTGCTGCTCCAGGGATGATCACTCCTTGGCAAGGCACTTATCATATGCTGATTGCCTTGCGCGTATGCAGGTTGTTGTATCATCACTTGTGTCACTGTCGACCTGCAGTGTCAGACTGCCAGTTGCAAGCATCTGTTTCCAGTTACGTTTTGGTGGCAAGCAGCGTTGCATGAGTGTGGTACAAGAAAAATTTGACGTGGGCATGACTTGTGCAAAGATACAGCAGCAGCAGCAGCAGCAGCTGAAAGTTGGTGTGTAGCCGATGAATCTTGTGGTGGCGCGCTAGCATCTGACGGCACAGCTGTTTTCCAGGGCAACACGCGTTCTAACCACACCCTGGTTCAAAAACTGTGACGTTTGAACACATATTGCCAAGGCTGGGCTGCACGTGTTGGTGTACGCACATGACAGCAACAAGAAGCTGCCCAGATCATGATCAGCGGCAGGGGCTTGGCTGAAACCAGCACATCATCAAGAAGATAAGCTGGATCACAAACTGGGCAGTATGTCACGAGCAGCGTTGCCGCTGTCAGCCGCTAGGAGTTGCCCTTCCTGGACGGTGCTGCCAGTTTGGCGCCCTCAGGACCAGGGGAACACCATAGGCCAGCAACACGACTCTGCGACAAGATGCAGTTACTTTCAAACCTTCAAGGCAGATTTCGTGCAGCAAATATCATCTAAAAGCAGCGGTGCGTGTTACTGGGGCGCCCTAATCCACTAGTACAGGTGGCGTACATCAGTGCCTACATGCTGTGCGCACGCCAACACACGAACATTTCTGCAAGTAAAGTAACTAGAATAATGCTTGCCAATGCTTGGTAGGGTCGCGCGTGGTACCGCTGACACCGAGTTACCGCCCTTTTGTTGGATAGTACTGCACACCAATAACCCGACCACAAGCAACATTAAACTCACGTGATTAGTTTCTTGTAATTATTTGTACATGTCATGAGCGGCGGCGTCCACCGGTGAGCAAGTATCTTGCACAGCAGGTCAGCGCGATGCACGACATCAACGATGCCGCAGCAGCATGCCTGAGCTCTAAGCCTGCCCAAACGTCGTATCTCCTGCTTGAGTTCACCGCACAATTTGCACTGTCTCCGCTCTGTGCACGTGTGTGGCATTCTTTCAGGAGCATAATGTGCCCTGGCGCCCGGGTCCCTGGCCTTTCTGCGCCACCACGCATGTTGAGACTGTAAGCACACGCACACTCTTCCACCATTGCCACCCCCTGCTGCTTCTTTGCTACCTGTGCAGCAGCACAAACGAAACAAGCGTCTGATGGCTGAGCAACCGCAGGACCGCCACCAGGGCTCTGCTGTTCCCCCGCAGCAGCAACCGCCCCCAGCACCCCAGTCATGGCGGCACTGGAAGCAGCAGCACGGCTCTCCATCAGACTCAGGCACTGGCTCAGCAGCTAGCTCCATGCCAGTGACACCCACCACATTCAGCTCTTCCGCAGCAACCCTTACTCCGCACAACAGATCAGCAACAGCCATACAGCGCTTTGCAGCAGCGCTTGACGCTGCTGGGGTGGCAGATCCAGCTGTGCGCGCACTTGCAGGACACTTTTCAGGCAGCAATGCAGGAGACAGCACAGGCTCTGGCAGTAAGCTTGGCAGTGCTCAGTCAAGCGAGGGAGGGGCACACCCCAGCTGCATCAGCTGCATCCCAGGAGGCCTTGCAACAGCCCCTGGCATGGCAGGCAGCGCTGCTAGCTGCAGCAGCGTCGTCAGCAGGCAGGTTCAGAAGTTTGCGGCAGACGTGCAAGCAGCTGGTCTTGCCAACGTGACCTTCATGGCAATTGCAGCGAGTGTGCCGGAAGGTGTCCCAGCTGATGCAACCACCACCAGTAGCAGCAGCAGCAGCAGCAAGTATGGCAGCCCCCGAGCAGGCCCGCCTCACCCAGCACTGCTAACTGGCAGCAGCAACAGCACCGGCAACCCACTCAAGTCTGCTGCAGGATCTGGCCTCATGACTGGATACTCCGCCATTGGTACGTTGGCGCCAATGCGCAGCAGCGACTATGGCACGCTGCCGAACGGCTGGTGTGACAGCACGCGATCCTCTGAAGTGGGTGAGGCCAGCTGGTATGGCAAGTGGCCAGGCACAAGCAAGCCTTCAGCAGCAGCAGCAGCAGGCATGCGGGAAGAACAGGAGGAGTATGCCAGCCGAGGCGCGCCTGATCCCCGCTTCTGGATCAGGCATTCGGCAAGTCATGAGGATGAGGATCTGCGGAGTTACGGCTCCTCCAACAGCTGCATCAGTGTGGAGGGTGCTGCAGGACACAAGCAGCCCGTGCTGCTGGAGGGCCTCAGCAAGCGGCCCACCTGCATGTACCAGTCAGTTGATGCTGGCTCGATGAGGTCCCAGGAGTCTAGCGCAGCTGTCTCAGCTGCTGGCGTGCAGGCTGCTGGTGGCAGGGCGGTGCAGGGCCAGGAGGCAGCAGGGATCCTGGGCGGTGGCGCTGGTGCTGGCGCGGCTGTGGCAGCAGCGCTTGGGGGCCTGAAGAAGATGTTTGGTGAGCACAGCGGCTGTTACAGAGTACACTAGTTGCTGCACCTGTCCAGCATGTCATTCTGCAGGCCTGAACACGGGCTGCACTCTTTGATGATAGCTGCTCCTCAGTGACTGGCAAGTAAAAAAAGATGCAACACAAAGGCAGTTGAGCTATCACAGCCACTTTTTCATTTGCAGGCTCCACCTCCAACCGCTTACGCACACGTTGTGTCTCTTTGGTGATGTACCTCTCACCTGCAGGGCTGTCAGGCAGCAAGAGTGCCGGCAGCATCCCTGCAGTGCAGCAGCAGCCTCTGCAGGTGGAGCATGCATTTAGCATCGCCCACAAGATGAGCAGCATCGACAACCCTGAGTTTGAACCCAATCCAGCCGACCTCATCAGCGCCAGCAGCAGCCAGCAGCAGGAGGCACCCAGCTGCCCACCTCAGCTCGATAAGGGGCTGCGCTGCAGGCTCAGCACAGCCTCTAGCTGTGCACCTGCAGCTGCTGCAGCAACCCTGGGCAGCAGCGGCGGCCTTTTGGGGCACCGGCAGTCTGCCGGCAGCATCGGCGCCAGCCACCGCGCAACACCATTGAGCAGCAAGGAACACCTAGGTGAGCATTGGAGTCCCAGTCACCCGTGTTGAGCCCATGTGCGGGAACAGGCGTGGGCAGACGGAAGGACACACCGCGCCCTGCATGATTGCCAGCATGCAGCTGCACAAGCGGCACCTTCAAACGCAGCCGCCGCTTTGGTGACATAGGGTTGTGTGCTGCATCTGCAAAGTTGATGCTGCCTGGTGTTCTGTCATCGGACTCATCAGCTGTGCTCCATCTGGCGCTGCATGTGCAGGCTCGCTTGGCAGCAGCCTGCGCAGCACTACCGACAACAGCAGCGCTGCAGCAGCAGCAGCAGTCTCATCAAAAGAGCCACCTGCTTGGCGCCTCCTGCCAGCGTCGTGGTGTGGCACGCCGCAAGCAGCTGCAGCAGACAGTGTGACAGCAAGCATCCGCAGCAGGGGCAGCAGCAGGGGCAGCAGCAAGCGCAGCGGCAGCAGCAGCAGCGGCAGCAGCCATGGCGGCAAGCAGGCTGCAGGCCAGCAGCGCAAGCACACCAGCTTGATCCTGCTGCTGAGCCTTATTGTGGTGCTGGCTGCTGCTGGCATGGGCATCGGCGTCTACTTTGGGCTCCTCAGGCCAGCTCCTGGGGACCCTGCGAAGGACGAGGCAGCAACAGCATTCGCAGTTGCACAGCTGTATGATGTAGCTGACAGCCCCGGCACCGCTGATGCTGCTGCTGTGGGCGCTGTGCCTCCTATGAACTTCCAAGTCGTGCTGGCTGTGCCGGCTGTGTCCGCTGACCAGGGATGCAGCACCTGGTTTAGCAGTGCAGAGGTGAGCAGCAGCAGCAGCAGCAGCAGCAGCAGCAGCAGCAGCAGCAGCAGCAGCAGCAGTGTGGACATGCTATCTTTTGATGCACACTGCTATGGCACTGCTCAGTGTGTGCCAATTTCACCTCCCCAGTCGATGCTTATCAATTTGCGGCTTCAAGGCACCACACTCACATGTGGCAGTGCCATGCATGCCATGTCTGTGGGCACAACCCATCTCTGAGCTGCTATTTGTCTGTTATGATTCTACTTCCTACCTGCGTGCTCCTGCTCTGCCTGTTTCCACGTGCAGCGTTTGCAGCAGTACAAGGCCATCTTTGCAGCTTCTTACACAGCTGCGCTCAAGCAGCCGGTGCATGAGGGCTCTATAAGTGCAATCACTTGCGGCGGCACGCTCATCTACAAGGCATACACCAGTGCCGCGGCACCCACGCCATCAGCATCAGCAGCGGCAGTGCCCGAAGTGTCAACGCCTGCAAATCTGGCGGAAGCAGCAGCTCGTGTGGCGGCAGCAAGCAATGGTGCGCCCACGGCACCCATGCAACCAGCAGCAGCAGACCGTGCTGCTGCCGCTGCCATGCCAACGCGGACCCTCCTGGCGCATGCAGGCTTTGGGACTATGCACAACAGCTGGGCCTCACAGCGCTCACTGCTGCAGCAGCAGCAGCGCAGGAATGTGCTGTCGCTTGTCGAGGTGGTCACTCGCTTCCGGCTTCCCGCGCCGGCCTCGCACGCCGAGCGCACGGCCATCGCCGAGTCTGTCGTCACGGGCTCGTCCGCCATCCTGAGCGGGCCCATGAGCGAGTTCTTCAAGGTGCCCAGCGCCCTCATGAACTTCGTGCCCTGGAGCAATAACAACAACAACAACAATAATAATGCAGACAACTTGTATAAAGCACACAGCCAAGAAGCCGCGCTGCTGCCTGCGCCGGGGCGAGCCAGGGCCGCAGTGCCTATGATGCAGCCCAGGCTGAGCTATGCTGAGGCCCCTACCTGCCTGTTCCCGCTGACCAGGAGCAACAGCATGGCTGACGATCAAGGCAGGTTCTGGAGTCTAATGGATGGACAGGAGTGCGTGTTCAGGCCTGCAGCAGCAGCTATCCCCAGGCCGGTGGCGCGTTTTGTGTCTTGGGAGGATGCGCCGGCATGCGAGGAGCAGCCCAGCGAGAGCAACAGTGTGGCAGATGACAGCGGCAGGCTGTGGGGGTGGCAGGCGGGCGCAAGCTGCGCATTCAAAAATGAGGAGGCAGCCGCAAGTGCAGCGAAAGGAGATGCGGCGCGTGTTGCGGCTCCAGATGCGGATGCTGCTGCGGCTGAGGCCAGCAGGGTCAGCGTGGTGTGGGAGGCAGCACCGTCATGCTCCTTCTCACCAAACAAGGGCAATGCTGTGCCAGGTGGGGCCTGTTGAAAAGCGTGTTGCTCAGCTGCTGTGGCTGGTGATGCTTGCATTTGCAGTGACAGCGTCAGCACCTAGCAGCAAGGCAATGCGAGCATGCTACACTGTGCAGCTGCAGCCGCGAGAGTGATCTGTGTGCATGTCAATCCAGCAAGAATATAGCGAAGCCGTGCAGTTGAGGCCGCATGCAGTGCATGGTGCGCAACCACAGTGACAACACTCCTGCAGGGTTGGTTAGCCTGCCCTGCCAATGTATCACTTATGAATGCTATGGCAATGGTGTTGTATTGCTGTGTGCAACTGCAATGTGCAGATACGTATGGCCGGCTGTGGAGCTGGGAGAACGGCAGGAGCTGCGCCTTCAGGGTGAGTGCGTTATATAACGGTGTTACATGACAAGCAGATTCATCAGCAGGGGTTGTCTTTGAAGTGGGCAGTCTGTGCCCGCCTCTTTCAACAGTGTGCTGCTGTACAGCACGATCACAGGTGCACATGCGCAGCAAGCAGGCGGGGCAGTGTATGCATGAGCCTGCCAGCCAAACGCCAAGCACCAACAAGCATACACATCTGCTTGTAGACATGCCTGCACTGTGCGGACATGATGCACTGCACCCAGCTGCCCTAGCCTCGCCACTTTCAACCGGCACCTGACTGTGACCATGGCTTTTGCATGCTCTGCTGACACCTTTCTGCATTGGCAGTCCCTGCCAGCACGGCGGCTGTGAGGCGGCACAGCCGGAAGACAAGCACAGCGCCTGTTGCACCACGGGCAGCAGCTCTGCTTTGGCAGATTTTATGAATGATTTGATGTATGCATGTTACTATGTGACCCTGGGGGTGAAGGGTGTACGGTGCACAATTTGCGCATGTACGCTGCATGCATGGCAGCCATGCGCATGGCATGAAAAGTTTTCATGAACATCTGTTGGGCCAGCACCATTCAGGTTGATGCACACTGGGCATTTCTCCGCTTGAAGCAGCCTGCGATGAGCACGTGGCTTCAAGCTACTGCTAGTGCATTAGCTGCCTGGCGTGTGATACAGTGCATGTGTTTTGGACAGGCAACCGGCACAGCCAAAGCTGCCTTTCAACAGTGCAGCGGCCTGAATTGGTTGGCAACATTGCCCTGCACAGCCTCACTTTGCAGGGCATAGGTCACACAATGGCGTTGAAATTTTCGTGTTCATGAGGTGCCTCTCCACGCCAGATTGCAGCAGTGAAGGCAGGACAGGCATTAACAAATGCAGATCCACGTGAAGTTGGTGGGAGGCTTGACTGCACTATAGGTTCTGTCTGCTGTGAATGGTGGGGCTTAGAAGTAGATCCAGTGGCCCAACAATGGTTGTAGCATGCAGGTACGTTAATCATGTGGTGTTGGCCCTTACTGCCGACCTCTGTGTTGGTGTTATGGTGTGGTAACGTAGCAGAGGAGCATTGCTGCTTAGCAAGGTGGGCTCTACCAGCCATGCAGTGGCCAGAGAGGCTTCATTTTGTCAGCTTATGTCAGCCACGCGTACACGCACCCAGTGCATTGCAGCAGTATATAATGTCTGATGTGTTACCATTGTGCTGCTTTTCAAGTGATCAGCACAACTACCGGCAATCTTTTGGGGCTTGTGATGTTTGAAGGTCCGATGGGTGGCTCAAAGTCATATCAACTGACATATATGGCTTGGTTTTGCGCAGGCGTTTGGCTACGGCTTGCTATTATCCATTGTTGCGCTGCTTATGAAGTTACCGGCCGCTGCCTGGCAACAGCTGGGGACTGATCTGCTGAAATCATTCAAACCATGTGGTGGTTGTGCTGCTGCCACAGCAGTGTCAGCAACAGCCACAAGGCAACTTGCTGGGTGGCCCCTGGCTGCCGATGTTTCTGGTGCTATGCTTGGGCTATCTCCTTGACTGTTGATCTGCTAGGACGAGGAGGTAGGGATCTTTGGTGGGCAGGGACAGGGCTAACTGAATCTATGTGTTGTGCATGTGTGCTTTGTGTGTCTAGCCTCAGGCTGGCTATCACAAGAGTATGATCAGCCCAGTGGAGATTAGCAGGTGTTGCCCATCAGTTGTATGAAGGTGCTCAATCGCATAGGTGGCATTGGTGCGCATGTTGTTGGTTGGAGGCTGCTGCATCGCTGCTGCATTTTATGCCTTTGCGCTGCTCTTTTCAGCATGAGCAGGTGTTTGATATTTGCAGCAAAGCACGCTGCCCGGCTGTTTGACACACGACAGTCAGCTGTGTGTATTTGATTCACTGCCGGCCAATGTTGTGGGGTTGAGGTTGCTAGCGTGTACGACTGACTCGTGGCACGTATGTTGGTCATGATGATTGGTGATGTCGAGTATTATTCTAGTGTATCGGTGATGTTATATACTACCAGCCCACTATTTGTCGTGGCAGTTACTACGAGCCTGCGAGAAGGGTTGAGGGGGCTTGGTGACTGGGGCCCTGCTAGCTATCCTCAAGTCGCCGCATTTCATGTCCGCAGGTCAGCGCTGCCACATCGGCTATACATGGTGTTACACGGGCAGCCCATGTCTTCAGCAACCGGCATCATGGTGTGGTTGACAAAGATTGTCAGGCTTTTGCTGCACAATCTTGTCGCAGGCTGTGTGCCTGGCTGGCGATCCATCAAAGTGCATTATTGGTGTGTACATGTGCATGCTGGATGCAGCATCTTAATGCTGCAGCACATCCAGCAGTCTTTGCGGAGAGGGCTGTTGTCACAGCTTCATTTGCAAGCTGGCGCAAGAACCAGCCCCGCATGCGTGTGCGCGCGCACTCCAGCTTGCATGCAGTAGTTGTTTCCCGCATCAATTACATCCCATGAACGCGTATGCGTTGCATGCATGCTCTGCGGAGCATAGTGTGGCATGATCATGCTATTGCACTACTAGTAGCTAGTGCTGTTTGGTTGCATGCAAAGGCGTGTCACGCACGGCACAGGCGCTGAGTAGGCACACTTGTTGCATGCACGGCGCGCAGAGCCAGCAGCATCTGCTGTGTTTTCATGACATCTGCAGTGCGGATCTGTGCGGATCTGTCTGGGTGCTGTGTTTGGGTGCGCGGAGCATTGCGCAAGAAACACGCAGCATGCTGCAGACTCTTCAGAATAACCTTCGTGCATCAACTGCACGCCCATGCATGCAAGCCATACGGCTCATCTGCATTCCAATAAATTGTGTGGCGTCAAATCATGTTGCCGGCGTCATCCACTGTTACCATCACCAGCATGCAGATGGATGCCACATGAATAACCATGCGTAATGGTGATGGGCTTGAGCCTTGATCTGCAAGTGCTCTGCTGTCCAACATGTAACACTCCGCAGCGTAAGCATGTATACTGGCTGGATGCAGTTCACCGTGCAGGCTGCGTACACATGGTGGTGCGTTGTGCAGCCTACGGCACATCCTCAGGTACATGCAGCAGGTGCAGCACACCATCTGAATGCGCAGTTGGACTTGATGCGCTGCAACTTTACAGTCAGCCAGCAACATGCCTACGCTGCCTGCCCACAACACTGCCAGTGTTGGGCAGTGCCCCTGCATGCTTTGCCCTGGGCGCACCAACCAACATGCCTGCTCTTTTTGCATCATCTTCTCGACCCGCAAACCTGATGCACTGCAGGACATCAGTGAGTCGACAAACATATGCAAGGCAGAGTACATGCACGCTGCGAGCAAGCAGTCTTGGCAAATATGTTGACGACAACTGCTGCACAACAGCAACAACGCACAGCACCACGCAAACCTCAATTCAGCCATGCCACAGCATCATAGACACTTCTGGCAGCAGGCCCTGGTGCATATGTGTCTGACGCGCATATGGCGTTCATCTCTAACAGCAGCAGCAGCAGCAGCTGCAGCGCCTCACTTTGGGGCTTCTGCTGCCCAGATCTTCACTGTGCAATCTGGATCGTGCCCTGCCGATGCTACTACAGGTCTGCTCGGGTGCGCTGCTACACACAGCACGGCTGCGCAGTGCCCGTCCCCTGGCTCCTCACTGCTTGACCTGCCTGGCAGCTGCTGCACCAGCTGCAGCACAACGCGCAGCACACAGCACACAATGGCAGCAGCAGGGCGTGAAGTGAGTGCCGGTTGTATGAATGTGTGCTGGTAGAGTTCCCCTACAGGCAACCCACAGGCAGCAGCCCCTATAAGGAACAGCAGGAGTTACTACCATCTGCGTAGCTCATGGCACATTGCAAGACACTGCTCGAATGCAGCCGAATCACAACGGGTCCTCACCATCATGCGAGCAGTTGTGCCAGCTGTGTCACAGCCGCCGCCTCACCTTTCTGCTGTTGACGTCCCAGAAGTGAATGCTGCCATCCTCGGAACCAGCAGCAATGCAGGGCCGGGGGCCCAGCGTGGTCACAAAAGTGGCCATGCTGCAGTACTTGCTGTTCTTGTGCCCGCTGTAGGTCTTTGCTACCTTGCCTGACTCAAAGTTGACCAGCTGCAGCTTGCTGGCAAGCGAGGCCTGCAGCATGTACTGGCCTGCAGGGCACGGTACACAAAGCCGCACACAGCATTCACCAGTGCAGTTGTGTAAGCACTCGCACAGCCTCCGTGTACGCTGCATGCAGCTGCTGCACAAATCTCGTCCGCTGCGCCAGCGTTGCATGACTGCATACATGCCTCACCGCAGCGTCACTGTTAACTACTCTTGGCCCACCGCCAACTCGCTGTGTCAAGCACAGCAATCCCCCTTCAGTTGCCTGCCCACCCCCCCCTTCCTCATCCCCCTCTCACCGTTTGGGCTGAAGCAGACATGGCTGAGGGGGCTGGCCCCGCTGTCTATCGCCAGCGTCTTCAAGCAATGCCCGTTGTGCGTCTCCCACAGCCGTACCAGGCCGTCAAAACTGCAGCTGGCCAGCACGGTGCCGTCAAAAGTGAAGTCCATGCTGCTCACTGGGTCTGAGTGTGCAGGCAGCTCCCGCAGGCACCGGCCGCTGCGCACATCCCAGAAACGAATGGTCTCATCAAAGCTGCCTGTGGCCTGCGGGTGGCAGGGTGCACAGATATGTTATGCGGGATTATGGCTTCGGAAAGTGAGCGGAGAGTGGTGCGGAGCAGACTGGTGGGGCGGCATGTGGCATGTAGAAGGATCTTAAGGGGAGGTGTCGATTGCTGGGGCGAGGGTGGGCGTGCAACTTTGCACGCAGGCGGGTGTGCTTGCGTGCTGCGCTGTAAATATCTGTGTTGGTTTGGGACGGGCGGTGATGCGAGAAGGCAATGTGCAGCCACAGGGTAACGTCTGCTGGTTCTGTTTCGATGTTAATATGCTTGCACTTGCTGAGGCTGGCACGGCAGACGCCAACACAGCTGTGTCTACATGCAGTCACCAGCTGCTCTGTGTGATCCAGCAGCTGTATGCTGCCTGGCCTGCTGCTGTCTCACCAGGATGTGCCCGACTGGGTTGAAGCTGCAGCAGAACACATAGTTGGTGTGTCCTGCAAGCGTTACGAGGCACTTGCCAGTCTCCGCGTCCCAGATTCTAGCTGTCAGGTCATCTGAGGCTGTGGCTAGGTAGTTGCCCTGAGGGTTCCAAGCAACATCATTGATCCCTCCTTCGTGCTCCATAGCGCTGCTGGGGTCTGCTGCTGATCCATCTGCTACCCGCCATAACCGCACGGTCTTATCTGCTGAAGCTGATGCTAGAAGTTCGCCTGATGGCGAGAAGCGTACAGCCGATACTGCTTGCTTGTGTCCAGTGCAGGTCGATTGCAGATGCAATTGAGGCACTGCACTGCTGCTGCTGCTTGGCTCAGTGTCTGGCCCTGTGGCCATTGCTACTGATGCGGACGAACTTGAGTTCTTCACAGCTTAGTAATCAAGTTCGTTCTCAGCACAGACGCACTTCGTTTTGTTTCTGCTCATCGACAGCAAGAACCAAGCGAAGGCGGGCTCACTTGAAAAACAATGTGCCAAGACACCTGATGCAACAGGGATTGATGCGGGTAAATGTGATCGGAATAAAGTGGGATTGTACAGTCAGTGTGGCGCCTTAAGCTTCCTTTCCCAGCAACTGCATAGGTTGTCACCAGGGTTGGCAGGTCATGTGTACAAACCGTTGTTACAGGTCGCAGACGTGTTCAACGTTCCCACCCAGCATGGCGAATTCCTCCCGTGGCTACTTACTGTCAAAGAAGCCCATCTGCAGCGAACACCGTGCACTACTACTACAGCACTAGAACTAGCAGCAGCCTGCTGCCACCTGTCCCTTGCTGCCTGCCATCAGCGGGTTCCATTGAGCATGCATCAAACTCGGTCGTGAGGTTCCACACCAGCAATCAGTTCTAGGACGAGCCCGGGACTTGGCAGCACCAGCAGGCAACAGCCCTGGCACTGCTGCAGCAGTAGCATGCCAGGCGATGACAGCACAAGCAACAAGTGCAGTATCATCATACCCACCTACAACGAACGTGACAACATCCCTATTTTACTATGGCTCATAGAGGAGGCTTGCAGCAAAGCCAGCATTGCTTACGAAGTCATAATCGTGGATGACGCAAGCCCGGATGGCACTCAACAGGCAGTCAAGCAGATGCAGCAAGTGCTGGGTGCAGACAAGGTGCTGCTGCGGCCTAGGTCTGCTAAGCTTGGGCTTGGCACTGCCTACAGGCATGGCCTGCAGTATGCTTCTGGCTCCTGGATCATCCTGATGGACGCTGACCTGTCACACCATCCCAAGTACATACCCACGCTGTTCAAGGTGGGTGCTGGGCAGAGGCAGGGGTGCTGTTAACAGGGAGTTTTCAGAGTTTTTTTAGCTTTTGAAGCAGATGGAAGTAGCGAACGAAGTGCCTGCAACTGCCAGCACAGCAACAGCAGCAGCAACAGGAGCAGCAGCTGTAGCCGGTGGGTGGGTACCAGTTACACGCTGCATTAACTCCGTCCCAGTCGCCAGCGCTGGTTGAAGCAACAACTCGGCAGGCATGAGATGCTATCACCAGCAGCGACGCTCGACTTCTCACCCCACGCCGCAACCAGAGCATCACCCCTGCCCTCATCCGTGCACACTCACAAATCCACCGCCGTGCCACACCACTGCATGCACCGTAGGTGCAGCAGCAGAGCAGCGCAGACATCGTCACTGGCACACGTTACACAGCAGGCGGCGGCGTATCTGGCTGGAATTGGAAGCGCAAGCTCACCAGCAGAGGTGCAAACGTGCTGGCCTCAACCCTGCTGGGCCTGCGCGTGTCAGATCTTACAGGCGCCTACCGGCTGTACCGGAGGACGGTGCTAGAGCAGCTGCTGCACGTGGTGACAAGCAAGGGCTACGCATTCCAGATGGAGATGATTGCACGCGCGAGCGCGCTAGGCTCGAATATAGCAGAGGTGCCAATTGTGTTTGTGGACCGCGTGTATGGCCAGTCCAAGCTGGGGCGCTCCGAGTACACAATGTTCATCAGCGGCCTGCTGCGGCTGTTCTTCACGCTGTGAACAAAGCACGTCACAGCGTGAAGATGCTTGCCGCAGCTCCTTGCGCTGTTTCTTTGCAAAGTATGTGTGCTGGTACAGCATGCTTGCGTGCATGCCTGCATGAGCTGTCCTGCACATACCAGATGAGGACAGCGGTTACAGTGCTGACGCAATACGCTGTTGAGGCTGTGCAGGGGTTGGGTGTGTGCAGCAGTGGCAGGGTGTAGGTGTACACCTGTGTGCGCACAATCATCTGCACGCATGGGCGCTGTCTGCAGGCTGCTGCGGTGGTTGCTGCTGCCGCTGTTGGATGTAGATGTTGCCGCAGTTGGGACGGGCCTGCACAAAGGGTTTGCTGATTGTTGGGCACTCCAGCTGGACACGTATATGTGCGTGCATGTGTACATGTGCATGTGTTCGGTTGGCTACACTGTATGGCATGTAAGCTGTACAACACCTGCAGATGCCACGCGCATGTCTTGCTCTATCTAACTGCCGCAGTGCAGATGGCGTGCCAGCTGGTTTACATGGGCTGGTGATGGTTTGTGTTCAGTTTGACACTCAGCTGGTGTGCCAGCTGCTATCTTGGGTGTTTCCACAACAACACATCTGTTACATGTACACCAAGAAGATCTAGCTGTGACTGCTGCCTTCATCAACTAGTCGACTGACATCCCTACAGATCAAAGCTACTGCTTTAACAGATGCTTTCGACGCGCTTTTCGATCGAACGTGCTGAGGATACTTCCATGCTTTCATGCTATATGCAAACTCTCTGTGAAGAGCAGTGTCTGGAACCACATTGTTGTGCTGCAACCATCTTGTGCCAACAATGTTGCAGGAATGCCCAGACTTTGTTGCCACAGCAGCAACACACACACAAATTTCAAAACATTGTTCGTGGCACGCCGTCACACAGTTGATGCTACGTCACCCTCAGGGCCTGCTCAACGGGTCAATGCGTCAACCTTGCAGCTGCTGAACAGTTTATTGCCAGCTTTACATGTGCAGCTTGGCATCAGAAGTAGGCAACCCTGCCTGAGCCTTTCTCTCCGTGCGTAAGCAAGAGGAGGACAAGGGCAGCCCTGATCACACAGCACACTCTGTACTCAACCAACGTGGCTTGCTCAGCAGTTCCCAGCTTGTTCAGCTGTGAGCATAGCAAGAAAGGGGCGAGACATATGTCATGACTATGCTTTGTGATATGATGGCTTGGTCAGCAGTTCTGAGCTGTGACAAGCAACATAGCAAGAGGTTGGCAAGATGTATGTCTTTAGCCTATAGAGTACTGAGTATGCTGCTAACGTAAAATCGCATCAGTGCTCAACCCAGGACAGTGGCATTGTTGTTGAGGTACAGTGCGCTCTGGAAGGTCTTCTGCAGGGCACCGCCATCAAGCCACGTCTTGCCATTCAGGTTGCCCAGCCCCAGCAGGCTCGCATTCACTGCGTTTATCTGCTCCGTCAGGCTTGCATTGGGTGCTGCAGCAGCCGCATTCAGCGCCGACAGCCTGCCCAGCGTTGCATTGGTGTTGGCCATTGCAAAGTTGCGTGCAGAGATGAGCTCCATTGTCTGAGGCTGGGAGGGCGTGTATACGCCCAGGGCAAACAGCAGCGCAGACACGCAGCCGGCAGCGGCCAGCGTGCCGATCCAGCCCAGCATCATCTTGCCATACAGGGCTCAGTTCAGCGCCTTCCAGCGGCCCTCAGCAATGCCGCCGCCAGCAGTTGCGCTAGTGATGGTGTGGGTGGTGGACAGGGGCAGGGCTGCAGGCAGTCACCAGGGGAAGCACAAGCACAGACTTGAGGTTGTGTATGTGGGTAGGTGCATAGGTGCAGCAGGGTGTTAGACACAGCAGCTACACAGCTGGGCGCTGCCAGACCCAGGTGTCGCTGTCACCGTAAATAACAGCCAAGGATCCAGCAAAACGTTAAGCTTATATGTGCTGTGTTACTCACCGACAGCAGAGCCGATGGACACGACCAGGGCGGTGGCAGTCTCCATGCAAAAGCCGCGAGAGGGTGTGATGTGTGCGCACTTCACGCCCAGCACGCGCATGATGTTGTAGCCGTAGGTGGCAAGGCCAATCACGATGCCAGCGCCACCAAGTGCCAGCACCCACTGGTACACCTCGCTGTTGCTGCCAGGCACCTGCAAGTTGTTGTACACGTAGAGGCTGGCACAGAAGGAGCCGATGGCGTTGGCCACGTCGTTGGCGCCTGCACCGCACCCAGATCAGCAGAGAACAATCAGCGAGCAGGGTCAGCAGCAGCAGAGGGTGAGTCAGCAAGAGGTTTGAGGTTTGAGGTTTATCAGTAGCAATTAAGCATGAGGGCCTCATTGACACCGAAGTGGTCCAGTGCAGGCTACTACAATGCTTCTGGGACGAGTAAATTAAGAGCAGCCGCGTGTCTCACCGTGTGCGAAGGACATGGCGCAGGCAGAGATGACCTGCAGAACCTTGAACAAGTGCTCAGTGCGCGGGTCAAACTTCTCGGCGGCATCGTGCATCTCCATGATTGCCTCGTCATGTTTTACATCGGCATGGATGTCATGGGTGATGCCAGACAGCGCAGCGTTGCGGAAGCGCTTGAACATGGCGCCGAGGGACTTGTCATCCGCATCCACGTGCACGGGCTTCAGCTTGTCGGACACAGCCTTCTGGAAGGCATCCTCCTCCTGGAAGGCGCTCCCGCCTGCAGCAACGCCCTTGCCGGCCTCGATCGAGTTTGTGCTCTTGGTGTCAAAGGTGAGCAGGGATCGCTTCATCAGCGGCCAGATGATGGCAGTGCCAATCAGTGTAGCGCCGGCAGCGCCGGCTGCTGCCAGCCATGCGCCCTTCTCAGCGGAAATGGTCACGATGCCCTTGACTCCCTTGGTCTGCGGGGGTGGCAGGGTGGGGGGCAGTGGTGGCAGCAGGAGAAGCCGGGCAGGGCACAGATCAGAAACGTGTCAGCCGAGCATCCTGCCAAAACGGCACTGTCCTGAATAGTGCCAAACCCACAAGAGAACTGCTGACCAAGGCTGGGAGACAATGTACAGATGCCATGTAAGCACGGGATCATACTGAGCAGGCAGGTGTGTAGCAACCAAGCACCGAGGCAGCATGTGCAGCTCCTTGTCACACACACACACGCACGCAGCCAGGGCCCCCACCCAGCAGCCCTCAGCAGCGCCACCCACCAGGATGAAGAAGAGGTTGATGAACAAGGTGAGCAGGATGAGCAGCGGCAGCACGTAGAAGGCAATCGTGGTGGACTCGGCGCGGCGCAGCACCAGCGTGCGCACCGCCAGGAAGAGCACGAATGTGATCAGCGCTGTTGCAGAAGCGCAGCCAGCAGCGGGGACAGAAACCAGGAGATGACAAATGGCGCAATGCCGCCGACTGCGGTGTGCAACAGGTACAGCAACAGAAACCACTGAGTCAGTCGTTGTGGTCAGCTGCGTGAGCTGCACAAAGTTGAGTGGCACGGTAGCGCCGGCGCCACCTAACAGCTTCTACTTGAAGCATGTGCAGGTGCTGCAGCTGCCAGCTTCATGTTCTAGCAGCTGTAGCTGTTACTGGTGAGATAAATGCTGCTGGCTGATCTGTGTTGCATGGCCTCTCTGCCACTCACCATATGGGAAGTCCGCCTTTGGCTCGTACCAGACCACCGCGTTGCTGCCACCAAACACCACTGCGTGTCATACGGCAGCAGCAGCACATGCAGACACTCAGCATTGTGTGCTACTCAGCGCATGGGTGGGCTGTTGAGGTGCATGCGTGTTTGATACAAAGTTGTACTGGCTGCCTATGACATGCTGTGCAGAGCTGCAGCTGCATGTAAGGCGATGCTGGCGTCAACAGGGCCAGATGGCTTCAGCAGCTCTGTTGTTCTGAGACGGAACGGCCATGCAACACCAGAAGCAAAGCAAGCTCGATCACTCCCGTGCAAAGCCGATGATGCCGCCGATGATGGCGTGTGTAGTGGACACAGGCAGCTCCAGGTATGTAGCCAGCAGGATCCAAATCATGGCGCCAGTCTCTGCTGTCAACATGCCGTACATGAACAGCTGGGGAGCCTTGGCAAATGTGGCTGTCTTGGCAATGCCGCCTGCAATGGTCTTGGTGACCTGCCCGCCCAGCAGCAGCGCTGCGAGGAACTCAAAGACAGCCGCAATGCAGACGGCGCTCCACATGCTCTGTTGGATGGTGAAGATGTGGTGTTGCAGAAAGAGGCAGACAGAGAGCATCACAGGAGTGTGAGCAACTCATCAAGATGGCACATGTTCAGGCAGTTGAAGGCAAGGCGCATCAAAAGTGTTGGCTGCTGGCAGCGGCTGCCGTTGATGTTGCTGTTGCCATCACCAAAGGCGGCTGTTGCTGTACCAGGACTCACCTAGTTTCTTAATAGCTGCTTTGCAAATGAATGCCCCACTGCAGCTCACCAGCGTCTTGCTGCCCACTGATGTGCCGAAGGCATTGGCGACGTCATTGCTCCAATGCCGTAGGCGTCAAGGAATGCCACGATGCCATGCACCACTGCAGCACAGCAACAGAAGTACACACCTCTCCATCAGCACAATGTATGTCTGGGCGATCTACTGCAAGCCGACCATACGCTTCTTGCAGCAGGATGCTCAGGAGGGCTGGCTGACGATGCACTTGCAGCATGAGTTGTGAAGTTGGGACAGCCTGTTCTGCACAGTTTGCACAGTTTGGCATGCTGCACAGCTGCAAACTGACTGGAAGTTGATTGCAAGGCCTAAGGGGTATTAATCAGGTTGTTGCTGCAGCTAAGGATATCATGCTGCAGACTCAAATGCATCTTGCTGCAGCTGATACAAGCTGCTGCATGTATGCAGCATGTGCTGCATGAGAAGATGTGTTCACCAGCCAGCTTCACTCACCGATGAGCCACGTATATTGCTGCAGCATCCGTCATGAAAAGCACACACGAACTGTATCAGAGTGACAGCTGGGAGGCAGCCAGTATGGCAGCTAGAGTCTGCTGCAGTATACTCACCGGCCACGCCATGGTGCTGTAATGCAACTAGCTGCTCTGCTACTGCAGATGGTCCGGGTGATCGAGGCCGTGGGTAGTGCAGCGAACTAGGAACTTTGTTGAGGTATGTCAGGGCAATCAGCAACGACACCAACTGCACTCGTCCAAAGGTGGGGCTATTAGCGCGCAGGTATGTGTTGTTTGCAGGCTCGTCGACACTGGTTGATGGCCCACAATGCGGACACTATGAAGGGTGGCCGGCCGGATAAGGCATCGAGCATCAAGTGATATATTCCATAGCAGTGGCTTCCTGGCATTGCTCGAGATTAGCTACATCAGCCGCGCGGGTAACATAAAATAAACGAGGCACCAGCTTTCGGCAAACGCTACAGACCGTCTCTGCAACAAGAAAAATTCCGTTTGGATGTGATTTAATGGGGCCAGAGTATGTCTGCTGCACGCGACAGCCCTTGGCTGCAGAGGCTGGTCACCCCGTCACCAGATTATTCGTGTCCGTATGCTGCAGTGTAATGGCCCTACCTTCTTTCGTGGTTACCTCGATGATATGCATGGTTATTATGCGCGTAATGCTTGCTATTGCAGTTGCTGACCAGACTTTATACAACATCTGTGGAACTTGGCCCGCGCTGAGCTGTCCGCGCGCGGCCGCTAGCGCGCACTATGTGGGCTACCGAAACTTGTGACTTGTTGCGCATGACACGTTACACCTGTATACAATACACACTACGTAGTGTGTACTACTTGCAAGTAGCACCTGTGGCGAACACAGCCATGCACTGGCTGCCACCTGACCAACGCATACCACACCCGCTCCCTTGCACAACTTGTGCGCCCAGTGATGGCAGATACATCATACATCAGTAATATATAATGCGGCACCCTGCCGACAAGTTGCCACTAGTATGCTCTGAACACTCGCCACCATGTCAGCACCGCACCACGTGCACAACTGTGCTTGCAAGCAAAATGTTGTGCAGGCAAAAGCAGAACCCAGGCGGCCGTCAATCCGCAACTGCTATACTCGCCAAAATTGTGGGTGACTGCAGCGTAGCAGCCAACATACTACCAGACAATCAATGCGAAACCGTCACAGCATCAGTGCGCAACCGTCACAGCACCTGCGTGTTCTACAGCGCATGAGAACGGGCCCCTGGGAACAAGCAATCAATCACAAACTCGCTCCACAACAGTACACTATGATAGCGAGCCTGCCCCAGGGTAACACTTTCACATATTACCAGGAGGCATTGGGTACCGTCTTGCCACATACGAGCGATGCACAACATCAAAAAGGAGTGCAAACCATGGTAGGTGCCAGGCTTGCTTGAGACGCCATGCGCAACCAGCAAAAGTGCATGCCCACAGCACCAGCAGGTATAGGGCTCAGCGCCCACACAGGCACACCGTATTTCGGCATAACATCGCACAGGCGCATCCACTACTGCAACCGCCAAACCTTCGCGCAACAGCGCAGCACCACAAACACTTTGAAAGCAGTCCTTGAGTCTTCCAAAAAGCCGCCCAGACGTTAGCGCAGGTGCAGCTACACACATTTCACTCGTAACTGCCGTGCGTGAACGCATGAGCAGGTACACCTCAGCAGATCATAGCTAGGGCACGCTCTGTGCCCTTAACACGCATCGGCGGTTGCTCACTGCTGCGCACAGCACCCGTTCATGCACCGCTGCAGCCCCAAACATCACACCTAAAGCCCGACACCACTTGCAGCGCCCTCCCATCCCGAATCACACCAGCCTGCACCAGTCCAGCCCCGCCCCACCGGCGTCATGAATAAAAACACAACGTGCTGCATACAAATGCCACCTGCCGCCAGGCACAATCCTGCAAGCAGCACTCCACCTGCTGCACAGCAATCAGTGCCGCACTGACACGGGCTGCGGGCTGTCATCATCCGGAGCAGAATGCACCTCCGCGCGCGCCTCCTCCAGCTGCTCCTCAAGCAGCCGCACCTTGGCAGCAGCAGGCCCGCCCTCCTCAACAGCAACACCTCCCAGCACCGCCTGGCGCTCGAGGCCGCCATCAGTGCTGGCCACGCTGCTGCTGTCGCCAGGGCTGCCGCTGCTCGACGGCCCGCTTGACACAACGCAGCCCTCAATGTCTGGCGCGGTGAGGCGTGCCACGGCTGCTGCTGCGCGGGCCAGCTCCGCCTCCTCCTCCTCCACCTCTGCTGCCGCCTGCGCAGTGGCCAGCTGCCGCTGGAGCTCCTCATAACTGCAGGCGCACACAGATGACACACATGGCGGGCGCTCGTGAGGGTTGTGATCCGCGACCAGCACCCGCAGCAGCAGCACAAGCAGCAGCAGCGGACGGCACTTACTACACCGTGTCCAGCGTTGCACAGGCACAAGCCAACCCATCAAACCACACCACACCACAGCAGCAGCAGCAGGGCGCGCCGCCGCTCACCGCATCATGAGGTCCTGCCGCTGATTGGTGAACTGGCTGGGGAAGAAGCCGGGAAAGTAGCGCTGGATGAAGCCGAAGACCAGCACGTGGCCCAGCGGCGTCAGCGGGATGATCAGGATGATGATGAAGGGGATGAAGGTGAGCAGGTCGCGCGCGGTGCGGCGCAGCGCAGCCACCTCACGCGCCTTGAGCGTGCCGCCCAGCGCAGCCTTGGTGAACAGCCGGCCTGGGGTGCGGGGTGGGGTGTGATTGGGCGCAGGGGTGCAGATGTGGCAGCAGCAGCAGGAACAGCGAGGCGACACGTGTCAGAAGTTGGCGTATAAGGTAGATGCCGAGTACACTTGCAAACGCTGCGCTGAGCAATTACAATCAACATGCCAGCGCATGACAGCCCGAGCTGCACAAGGGCCGCATTGCACCCACATTACAGGTGCCTGCCACACCCAACAGCACTGCTAACCACCGACACCACCCGCGCACACCAGCTCTCTCCCCACCTGCATTGCCCACATCACTGCCCAGCAGCCGCATGCCGCGCAGCAGGAAGTTGAGGCCCTCAAACACCTTGAGCTGGCTCTCGCGCGCCTGCAGCTTCAGCCGCGTGGGGCTCAGCGGGTTGCTGCCAAACACCTCCGCATCAGGCACACCCACGCGGTAGCGCAGGTCAGGGATCTCTGCCGCAAGCTCCTCCAAGATGTCCTCATCAATCAGGCTCACGCCGGGGCCTGACGCTGCTGCTGTTGCTGCTGTGGGCGTGCTGCTGGAGCCTGGCATGTGGCTGTTGCTGCTGCTGCCTGTGGCTGCCATCTGGCTGTCAATGGAAGCTGCTAGCACATCAAGCTGCTCCAGCAGCAGCCCGTACTCCGCCACTAGCAGCGCCAGCTCGCCTGTGCTGCCCTCGCGCACAATGGCAGGGCCTACGCAGCAAACCAAACACAAACACTCCGAGTCAGGCGGTGCATCACACCAAACATACACTGCACCTTGGGTGCCTGCGTGCATTGCAACACGCATGCTGCATGCGCGCATACGACAGGCAGCTGCCTGTGCCCTCTTCCGCAAGCACAGGCTCAACCACATGCCCAAGCTTGCAGCCCCTGCTCACCCTTGTTCAGCAGCTCGTCCGCTGAAACATCAATCGCCTCCTCCTCCAGGCTGGCATAGATGTACTCCATCTCCAGCTGCAGCGTGCGCACCGCCAGCAGCCGGCTGATCGCAATCACCTCCGCATCCATGCTGCGCAGCTGGATGGCCACAGCCACGCGGCCCGCTGCGCCCGCCTTGCGCAGCTTGGCCTCGCGCGCCTTGCTGGCCTCAACCAGCCGCTTCTCCAGCGACTCCAGCTGCAGCGTCAGCTCACTGATGCGCTGCAGCAGCAGCAGCAGCGGCAGCAGCAGGAGCAAGTCTGACGGGTAAGCGCAGCACAGAGGCCTGCTGCAGGGCAAGTGCATCCATGCAATGAACACACCAACTTGCGGTCGGCAGCCAAGCAAACCGGCATGTGACAAGCACTCGCAAGGTCGCTTGCAGCAGCACACGCACACGCCAAACACAGCGCTAAACATAGCCACGCCAGGGCCAGGTAGGCTCACCCGCTCTACATCTTTCTTGCTGCTGGGCGGCTGCACCAGCGCCGGCGGCAGCGCAC
>RWJK01000948.1:4956-47683 GCA_004335835.1 Scenedesmus sp. ARA3 | reverse complement strand
TGCTGCTGCTGCTGCTGCTGCTGCTGCTGCTGCTGCTGCTGCTGCTGCTGCTGCAGCCTGACGTGAGCCTGCAAGACAACAGCATGCCATCCAGGGCGGCTGACGCTTCAGCCATGGCGCCAACAGGTGTGGCGGCGGCAGCAGCAGCAGCAATAGCTGCAGGAGTGCATCACGCATCATACATGGCTACCTCCGCAGAAGTGTCTGGCGAGATCAAGCAGGAGCAGCAGCAGCCGGAGCAGCAGCAGCAGGAGTGGATAGAGGAGATGGAGGCAGTGCAATGTGGTGCAGACATGGGCGATGTGCGCATGGGCAGCCACGCAGCTGCAGGCGGGGATGTAGGCACCAGCTGGCCGTTCACTGACGACCCTGCAGACTGGTAGAAAGCCAGGCAGGGGTGCGCAACATGGGGGCGTGCAGTATATTCATCTGAGTGATGGTTGCTGGGATTGCGGTGCAATGTGTGTCGGGACCTGTATGGCGTGCTGGGTGGTGTGTTACAAGTTACAAAATCTACAGCATCCCCGGCTTATTCTGGCGTGCGTAAATTCAGGAAGAGGGTTAGTGACCCGAGGCTCACGTCACTGTAATGTCATGACACAACCCCCTACCATGGGTGGTGTGCAGGAGCATGCAAACGCAGCGGTGTGCAGGAGCATGTTGAAGATGTGTGAAGATGTCTGAAGATGTGTGAAATGTGTGAAGAATTGCATTTGCGCTGCAGTCAGTTTGAGGCGTTCAACAGCATGCTCACAGCATGTGGCCGTATCCGGCCTTGCTTGTTTGGTTCAGCCTCTGTGCTGGGCCAAGCTGGTTTGGAAGCCAGCTCTGGTGGTTTGGGACTGCCAAGCAGCTTCCCTTGGTTGCTCTTGATTGCTCTTGCTGGAAAAGCGTGTAGTAGATCGATTGGACAGCATGCGCTGCCCAGCTGCCTGCACGTGCTGAGCAGACATAGGTTAGCACTATGATGGATGGTGGGGTGCTGGTGCGGCAACTCATGGTGGCTAGTTGCGCTTCTCAATGCTTGTTCACTGTGGAAGTGGAGCCAGGGGCGGGGTGGTTCTGCCTATCAGCACAGCTGCTTGCATGCTGACTCAGCAGTGCAGCAACTCCCCATGGTGGCTGGTGTTTTTTTCCCACCATATACTCACTGCGTATATGTCTTTTTCGGCAGCCAGAGAATGATTAGTGCCGCCTGTCAGCTGCCTACATGCTGACTCAGCAGTGGGGAGGTTACCCCGCACTGCGCTGCTGCGTAACAGTGCCAGAGTAGCGTCGTTTTCTGCTAACTCAACGGCTCTGCTGGACCCAGTGGCTTGTGTATCTGATGTTCTTGTGTGTGCAGTTGTGAAGAGCGACAGAGTAGGGTTGCGTGTTACCACTTTTGGGCAGTGGGTGACGCCTTATTGAGTACTTTTTTGTTCATACTAAGTAGGGTGGATTGCTTCCTGGTAGGGTTGGATTGATTCCTCACTGCAGCAGCGTTGCCGCAACATGCTCCAGTACAACAGGCATTGGAGTTTCACCAAACAGCCATGCAGTTCAGTTGTGCAGCAGGAACCCCATTGTTGTAGGCAGCAATCTTAGGTTGGCAGTTGACTTGTTGTGCGCAGCAAGAATGCAGTCTTTCCATTGAAGGCAGGTAGCAGGGCAGGTACAGAGTCAACCATGGCCGTATGGCTACTGTTGGTTGATTGACTGATCTGGCACATGTTGGATTGTATGTCATGGTACTGTCATCAGTAGCAGGCGCTTTTGACTACATGTTGATGGGACAGAAAGATGACTGACAGCGAGTTGTGTGAGCGGTAGTGCTCATGAAGGTGAAAGAAGCAGGCAGCAAAATTGTGTGGCACGCCTCCTGTTACTGTCAGACAGCGGCTCTACAAACTTTCATCACTGTGAGATCTTGGTTACAGCACGTGGCATCAAAGTGCCGCAAACTCTGTGCTGTTGATGGTGTGCCCTGCTCAGCAGAGGATGAGGCGCATGCGCAGGGGCGGTACCGAAGTGGTTGCTTAACATGTTGCACTTGACACAGAGCTGCAATGCGTTGAGTGCGTGTGAAATGGAGTTGATTGTGTGGTGATTCTCTTGCATGAAGTTGCGCAGCGCAGAGCATTGTCTTCCACATTCCAGCCTGGTCAATGTCAGTATGAGATATCTCATCGGTTGATCTTGCCAAGTTGGTCTGGATGTGCACACTGGTGCAGCTGTGGACTTGACCTCTCATGTCGTGACAATCGTCGTCGCTTCATGCATCAGCAGGTCGGGTGGGCTGCTCTGGGGAAGCTGGAAAGGCAATTGGCTGGCTGGAACTGCACATGCTGTGCTGACACAGCATGTCATGTCACCGGGTGCCCTCACGCGCACTGTTTGGCCGTTAACGTTGGAAGTGATGTGTAAATTTGTTGTCACGTGATTTTATTTGAAGGTTCTTTGCTCGATGTACGCCAAATATGTTCAGGACTGAGTCCGGCGCCTGTATCAGCATTAGAAGTGTACAACGGCTGTCTGCGACTGGAAAAACATGCATAAGCAGCTGAAATAATCAACTTGCGGTATCTACTGACACGGTGAACAACAGGCGTAGCAGCAGCAGCGGCAGCAGCAGCAGCATTCAGCTCAGCATGAGCAGCAGCAGCAGCAGCAGCAGCAGCAGCAGCGCTCGACGGGATGCAGCAGAAGCCCTCTTCGAAGCCAATGAGGCTTGCAGGAAGTTCAGCAACGTCTGGAAGGCCAGCAGGCATGCCAAGCTGCTGCAGCGGCCACCGCCTGCCACCCCAAGCAGCGCTGTAGCCAGTGAGGCAGTGAAGGCCAGCATACGCCTGTCAGCAGACATCACACACAGCTTGGGTGCGGTCTACACGGCAGTATGTGACCATTACATTGATTTCGTCGATGTCCACGAACTTCTGTTTGCTGTCTTCTACCAGCAGCAGCTGCATGAGCTGCTGGCCACTCTGTTGGCATGGCTGCAGAAGCTGCCAGATGTTTTAAAGCTCCCAACAGCAGACGAAGTATCAGCAGCAGCAGCAGCAGCAGCAAGCAGCGGAGGGCCGCAGTCCTGGACAGTTTTGTGGCTACAGCTGCTGAGTTGTGTGTCATGCCTGGCACTGCTGCTGGATGCTGTTGCCAGCAGCAGCACAAGTGATGAGGAGGCTGGCAGCAGCAGCAGCAGCAGCAGCAGCAGCAGCAGCAGCAGCAGGAGCAGCAGCAGCAGCAGCAGCAGGAGCAGCAGCAGCAGCAGAAGCAGCAGTAGAAGCTGCAGAAGCAACAGCATGCTTTATAAATTCGTGGGGCGCCTGACATCTGCACTAGATACAGCAGGTGTGTGGCGTGCTGAGCACTGCATCTGGGCTTCCAAAAGAAACCATATGTGCTGGTCGCTGCACCTGTAGCTGGCAAGCGTGCCCTGGCACCCTCACCAACTGCATCATCATCATGATGACACTTGCATAGACCGTCACAGGATAAGAACTGTCGAGTTGTGCACTGCAGCGTTCCTGTGCGCTAAACTGTTGTACTGTCAGCTGTTGTGAACAGTGCCCCGCCATGCTTCTCTGTTGTTTGCTCATTGAATTCATCACATGCAAATTCTGTTTTAGTGGTGACTGTTGGTCATGTCGCCTGTGTGTGTTGTCTGGTGGTTCTGAATCTTTCTTGGTTCTGAGAGGGTATTTAGATATGGTTTCTGGCACCATCCAAGGCGGTATGAGGCACAATAGGATGAGCACATGGCCCGACCAAAGACTAAAGAGTAGGAGAGTGAACGCCACAAGACATAATGCACATTTTGCACACTCAAATCTGTGTTGTGTAGAAACCTGCAACTTGAAGTTCTTAGTGCGTTGTTTCGTTGTGATGTTATGGTGTCTGCATCCACACTGTTTTGTTGCTGCCCAAACGCACACCCGCCCATGCATCCTGCAGGACTGCTGGACACATGGCTGAGCCTACTGCAGCAGCAGCAGCAGCAGCAGCAGCAGAGCTGGACGCCGCTGCAGCACCTGTGGGCAGCTCATGCTGCGATATGGATGCTGTGGCAGTCCACGGCCAGCAGCTGCACCAGCAGTGCACCA
Organism: Scenedesmus sp. ARA3; assembly: GCA_004335835.1. Classification (NCBI taxonomy): domain Eukaryota; kingdom Viridiplantae; phylum Chlorophyta; class Chlorophyceae; order Sphaeropleales; family Scenedesmaceae; genus Scenedesmus; species Scenedesmus sp. ARA3. Next base: position 43,601 of record RWJK01000948.1, on the reverse strand, counting down.
GAAACTGCTGCTGTTGTGGCACGCATGGCCATGCCAGTGATGCAGCAGGCTCAGGCATCTTTGAGCATGTTACTGGCAGCACCACCAGGCAGCAGCAGCAGCAGCAGCAGCAGGAGCAGAGGTGACGGTGTGCAGGGGTTGGTCGTCGCATACGCTGCTCGAGTGCAAGTTTCTGTTTTGGGAGCAGTGGGGAGGCTGTCTGTTGTGTCTCAGCTGCTTCCCCAGCAGCAGCTGCAGCAGCAGCAGCTGTGGCAGCGTGTGCATGCGTGCGGAGCGAGTGAGCTGTTTGCAGCAGCATCGCAGCAGCAGCTTTATGCAGCGTGGCAGCTGTTCCACCAATGCCACATCCCTCTGCAGCAGCCAGCAGCAGGAACAACAGCAGCAGCAGCAGCAGCAGCGGCTGCAGCAGAGAGCAGCGGCATCCTACTTCAAGCGAGGTGTGAGCAGCACGGTAGCAGGCCGTCTTTCTGCGAGCCGCTGCTGCAGCTGCTGCCAAATGGTCAGGCGTGCGTGGACGCTGTCTCTGCAAGGCTGTGTGCAAAGCTGCCTGACATATGGAGCATTTTCACAGGAGAGGATGCTGCAGTTTCAGAGCAGCCTGCGCAGCCGCTGCAGAGCCCGCAGCTGTTTGACAATGTGTTCAGCGCTGGGTGCTTGCTGGGGACGTACCTGGAGCATGGAGCACAGCGCAGCAGCAGCAGCAGCACCACCAGCAGCGGCAGCAGCAGCAGCAGCACCACCAGCAGCACGGGTGCAAGGCACCCGGCTGTGCTGGCGACTCCAGGGGTGCAGCTGACACTGGATCTGGCTTTGTTACTGTCCTCGCAGATGCAGGTCCTGGTGGGCAATTCAAAGCAGCTGATGCAGCAGCAGGAGCGCCAGGAGTGGCAGCTCAGGGATGAGCAGCTACAGAAAGGGATGCAGCAGCTGACAGAGCTGCAGCAGCAGATACTGCAGCACGAACAGCTGAAGCAGCAGATGCTGCAGCAGCTGCTTGAGCGACTTGAGGAGCTGCAGAGGAAGGTGCCTGAGGAGCCAGAGCAGCAGCAGCAGCAGCAACAGCAGCAGCAGCAGCAGGAGGACTTGCAGCAACAGCTGCTGCTGATGCAGCAGGATGTACACAGGCTGCGTGAGCAGATGCAGCAATCATTTGGCCATGCATTGGAAGACCAGCCGCAGCAGCACCAGCAGCACCAGCAGCAGCAGCAGCAGCACCAGCAGCAGCAGCAGCAGCAGGAGCAGCGTATCCAGCAGTTCCACCAGCTGGAGGGTGAGCTGAAGCAGCTGCAGCAGCAACAACAGCAGCAGCTGCTGCAGCTGCAGGAGCAGCAGCAGCTCTTGCAGCAGTCCATGGGGATTGCCATGCTGGCATGCAATGGCCTTCTGCTGCGGCAGCTGCAGCTGCTTGGGTCCAGCCCTCACCCTGACAGCAGTCTGCAGCAGCTGCTGCAACAGTCTGGGCTGCTGCTGCTGCGTGCACTGGCTGCTCCGGCCCTGCCAGCGGTGTCAGCTGTGCTGTGCGTGCTGCAGCAGCAGCAGCACCGGGTGCTGCAGCAGCAGCCTAGCGAGCAGCTGCTGGCCCTGTGCTGCATTGGGAGCGGCGGCGCAGCGCAGCAGACTACTGGTGAGTCTCAGCTACAAAGCAGTCTCATCATATCCACAATGCTGATCAAGCCATACTAATAACGCCACCAGCCTGCGCCCCACGAGGGCGGCCAAAACACAGAGCAGCCTTGGGTAGCCCACCCCATATACTGGATGTATCGGTTATGTAGGCATGATGACACCATGACGAGAGGCTTGAATGGCATACGCATGATGATAGCATGTGATCCATGGCTGTAAGCTGTCTGCATGTCGCCTGTGCCACTGATGTTGCGCAGCAGTTGCACTGCCAAGTGCAACAACAGGCGCTCACCCGGCATCAGTTTTAGCAAGGAAGCGCACCCATGGTTTGGCTGTGTACCCAATGACAATTACTCTGTTGTTCATTGGGTTTTTCTATGTGTTGCCTGCCGCAGGTCTGGCGCAGCTGGCAGCTGCCCACCCAGTAGCATACTGCAGCCTCATGGAGGCCTGTGTGCGCTCACCCGCCTTTGCAGCAGCTGATCTGCTGGCAGCTGCTCGGCTCTTAGGCCATCTCTGCAGCTCTTTCAGTGCTCTGCCAGGCCCACAGCAGTGTGCAGTTCTGCTGAGAGACACAGCAGCAGTTGCAGCACTGGCATCAGCACTGGCGAGTGTTGTGAAGCGTGCAGCAGCGTGCATGAAGGCAGCAGGGGCAGCACAGGGGCAGCCACAGCCTGTAGCAGACAGTGATGAGTTGGCAGCGCAGTACTTTCCAGCTGCTGTGCCAGAGCTGCTGCACAGCATGCTGGGCAATGCAACAGAAGGCTTGCGTGCAGCAGCTGCGGAAGTTATTGGCGGCAACTCACAGCTTGAAAGCTGCACTGACCCAGCAAGCAGCGGCAGGAGCAGCAGCAGCACTGCTGCTTGGCAGCAGTGCAGAGTGAGTGCCGTGCTGCTGGCTGTGCTGGTGGCCAGGTCGCTGGTGGTGCTGACAGATGCAATGGAGGCAGCAGCAGTGGCAGCAGGCAGCACGCCAGCGCAGCTCTTTGCAAGGTGAGCTGTGCATTGTTGTGGTGGCTGACGATCGGCACCCTTTGCCGACCCAGGATTTTAAACGTGTTGCTGTGTTCTTGTATTACTGTTACAGCCCGCACAATCTCGGTCAGGCTGTTCGTACAGCACTGCAAACTGACCAAGCATTGCGGCTGCTGCTGCTGCTACCTGCCGCCGCTGCTGCTGCAGGTGTGTCATGGCCAAGCCTCGCTTTAGGCTGCAGTGGCAGCCAGGCCAGCAGCTGAGCCAAGCAGATGCAGCTGCTGTTGCAACAATGGGCCTGCTGGGTGGCAGGGCCTTTCGCAGCACACAGGGGCAGTGGTGGCAGTGGCAGGTAGCCCTGCTGGCCCATTTCCAGCGGCTGCACTCTTTGCTGGAGGCATTAGTAGGTGAGGATGCAGCAGCTGCTGCGGCAGCAGGGGCGATTGTGGCTGGAAGCACTGCAGCAGCAAGGGCAGCAGCAACGGTGGGGGTAGCACCTGCAGGCCAAGCAGCAGCAGCAACAGCAGCAGCAGCAGCAGATACCCCAGCAGATGCGTCAGGTGCTGCAAGCAGCATGTTTCCAGGAGGTTGTAGCAATGGCGGCAGCAGCAGTAGCAGCAGCAGCGGCACCGTGACGAGGGTGAAGTGGAGCTACTTGCTGGATCTCTTGGGCAGCAGCAGCAGCAGCAGCAGCAGCAACAGCAGCAGCAACAGCGGCAGCCGCGTGCAACAAAGCATGCGCACATTTAGCAGCAAGTGGGGTGACCTGCAATCTGTGATGGTCACCGCCAGCGTCCAGGAGGCACCAACTACAGCAGGCAGCAGTTTGAGTAGCAGTAGTACTGTCTGCACCAGTGCAGCTGCAGGCAACGACAACTCAAAGACAGGCAATCAGCAGCAGCAGCAGCAGCAGCAGCACTGCTCCGCACAGGTGGATGTTAGTCAGCTGTATGCAGACGCGCTGCAGCTGTGCAGGGCAGTAGCAGCTGCAGTGCCTCTGCGGCTAGTGTGCAACAACCCTGGCTGTGAGAACCTTGAGGGATCCAGTGAGACAGCAGCAGCCAGCAAGATGTGTGCTGGCTGCCGCTGCCGCTACTGCAGTGCAGCCTGCCAGGCAGCTGACTGGCGGCGGCACAAGCGGGCTTGCAGGCGCATGGTGGCAGCTGGGATGTTGTGCAGGTGAAGAGGAGTTGACCAACGCCAGCAACACCAGCAGCAATAGCAGTACCAGTAGCATTCAAAGCGGTGAAAACATCGTGCTGCTTCAGCTGTAAGCAGCTGCTCACACATTGCAGTGTTCCTGGGCATGCCCAGTGTGCCAGGCTGGCCCTAGTGCTATGCAGCACCTGGTTCAAGCAGATGTCTGTTGGTCAAGTTTTGAAGATGTGCAGCATGTCATGACCTGCAGGTGTTGGACTGATTTCACGGCTATGCTGTGAGGGTGGCTTGGGTGCAGCGCGTCTACTAAGCTTGAGATGGTGAAGCTGTTGCATTTCAGATAGTTGCTGAAGGGTGAAGCCACAGGCCACCTGCCAGGACCTGTTGCTCGAGGTCTTGAAATACCACTTGAAATCTCGCTATCAATTACTAGTTTATGGGGTTTGCTGTCTCGTGGCCTGGCCTATTAGCAGGCAATGGCAGCATGTCACACGTCACATGGCATGGCAACAGCCTGGCTGATCCTGGCCCACTACTATAGTTCCAAGGTCCAAGAGAGCCATGGTTCTTGACATTGGAGTGTGTTAGCAGCCTCAAAGCATCCAGACATAGCCAGTTCCACAGCTGGAGAGTTTCAAGAGCCGGAGAGCAAAAGAGCGAGCCGAACGGCGGGAAACTGGTCTGCTTCAAGCGTGCACCAGGTATCGAACAATTATTCAGTATTCGAGGTATGTTGGCCCGACACCTTCAGTCATTGCAGCATGTACAGCAGGAGCAGGGTGGACAGGGGCAAACACATCACGAAGGCCCTTTCCTGCTTCTACAGCGCGTACAGCGACAAAGTGATCCTTGAAAAGCAGTTATAAAAACATCAAGTGTGATTAGAGTTTCTTCAACATGCGCATCGTGCCTTGTGTGCTGATCAAAACTGTGAGTGCGAGCCCTGCTGCCTGCCCGGCAGTGCCGGTTGCAACCCATGGCGGGCCCGGGGCCCAGCATCCTTGCTAAAATGGCGTTTTGATTGTGACAATGATTTGACTAACTTGCAGCTGCAGAGCAGCATTGTAACAGCAAGCAACTTGCTGTGCTACTGGCATCACGTCTTCCAGCAAAGCAGTGGTGACAGGCTGGTGGGTTGCTGCCTGCTGGCCACTTGCAGGAAGTGCGGACGCTTGACCTAAGCAAGAGCAGGAGCAGAAACTGACACAGACACACTGCTCAGCTGCTGCACTGGTGTCAGCATGGACCAGCCTGACCCAGGCGAGCTGTATCCTGCGGATCCTACAGCTGATTATGATCGCCACGATATGCTCAACTCAGCAGCTTTCGATGAAGAGTTCCTTCACGAACAACTGCATGGCAGCCCAGTGAGGAATGTGGCGCCAGGCAGCGCCACAAACAGCCCAGCCTCCTCACCTGGCGTGGAAGCTGCAGCCGCAGCTGCAGCAGTTGCAGAGCCAGCGGCAGCGCCGCCTGCCCTGCAGCTCCCAGAACCGCTCGCTGTTGCTGCCGCTGCTCAACGTGCCCCTCTGAGGCTGGTAACAGCAGACAGGTTGTTTGATTGGAGAACTGCAGCAAAGAGGCATGCTGCTGCCTCCTCTGGCAGTCACAGCTGCTCCTGCCTGGCATCTGGGCAGCAGCAGCAGCAGCAGCAGCATGGTATCGCCGCTGCCGTGCCAGCGGCTGCTGCAGAAGCGGGCTGGGGCCATGCAGCAGCAGCCGCAGCAGACGCTGCAGCGGCAGCGCCTGATGATGAGCCTTGGGACGGCGTGCACGACACTGAGGACGACTTCCTGCGCAACATAGGCCTCAGCAGTGATGAGGAGGGCGACTGCTATGCTGGCCAGTATGCAGCAGAGCTGCACCACCCAGCTGCAGCTGCAGGTGCTGTGCCGGCGCAGCAGTGGCTAGAGCAGCACCAGCAGCAGCTGCAGCATCAACAACAGCAGTTGCTGCAGCAGCAGCAGCTGGAGCTGCAACAGCAGCAGCAGCAGCTGGAGCTGCAACAGCAGCAGCAGCTGGAGCTGCAACAGCAGCAGCAGCAGCAGCAGCAGCAGCTGGTGCATGCTGAGCCCCTCAACGCAGCTGCCGTAGCCGTGCCAGCTGCAGCAGGCCCACCATCAGCAGCAACGCTGAAGCACATTGCGGTGCTGATGGCAGCAGCAAACCGGACAGCGGAAGCTGCGAAGAAGGCACGTGGAGAAGCAGACACAAAAGCAGCGGCGGCGAAGCAAGCAGCAGAAGCCTTGCAGCAGCAGGCAGCGCCTAGAGCCGCCGCAGTGAGCAAGGCAGAAGCGCTGAAAGACCTGGCGCTCGAGGCGCGGGCAGTTGCGCATGCAGCAGCCAGCACGGCAGAGGCCGCTGCAGAAGCAGCGGCTGCAGCTGTGGCTGCTGGGCTCGGCTATGGCTGCCCGCATGTGCCGTGGCAGCACGTTAACCGCCCAGCCAACAACGCAAACTGCTACGGCTGCAACCTTGCGAAAGGGCGCGAGCAGCTGGTGCGGCGCCTTGCAGAGATGCTGCCCGCGGCAGGCGCGCTCTTCGACAAAATGAACAGCAGCAACAACCGAAAAACCGGCAAGACATATGCCCAGACCGGCGCCAGGTGGCCCCAAGGAGGTGCGCTTGCATGCTGCCTTCCTGCCACAACTTGATGTTTACTGTGCACTGCCACCTGCTGCCTGTCTGCTGCTGCGGCTGGCGCTGCTTGTAGACTACATTAGTCTTCATCACATTCCTAGAGCGCGTGCTGGGCAACGAGGGCGGATGCACTTTGCGTAGGCCGTTGCATTGACCATGTGTGCATGTGTGCAGTTACTTTCTTCCTGCAGACTACATCAAGTTCCTTGAAGAAGTGCTAAGATGAAAGGATGGTTACATGTAGCGCGTGTAATATTTTACCATGTGCATGTGCGCCATCACTTTGTTGTGCAGACTACATCAAGTTTCTGGTCAAGATGCTGGGCACAGAGGATGAGGACATCTTGCGTATGTTGTGCTTCGACCATGTGTTGACCATGTGATGGCCATGTGTGCATGTGCCGTCACCCTTTTGCTGCAGACTACATCAAGTTCCTGGAGAAAGTGCTGGGCACTGAGGGTGAAAACATCTTGCGTATGTTGTGCTTTGACCATGTGTTGACCATGGGATGACCATGTGTGCATGTGCCGTCAATTTCTTGCTGCAGACTACATCGAGTTCCTGGAGGAAGTGCTGGGCAAGGAGGGCCAGCCGGGCTCAGCGCCCTGGCCCAGGCCTGAGGAGTTCAAGCCCCTCACAGTGCTGCTGTACCTGGCACGTGAGTACCGCTGCAGGACGGTGTTGTCTAGTACTGCTGTGCTGCCGCCTGGTTCTTGCTAGCTGGACATGCATGCCTGCTGTGCCTGGACGGTATAGCTTGTCTGACACTTGGAGCCTGGGCCCAGGCCTGAGGAGTTGAAGCCCCTCACAGTGCTGCTGTACCCGGCGTGTGAGTGGCTTCCATAGACAATCATCACACGGGTTCACTTGCAGGACCACGTCGCTGGGACAACCTGTGCTGCAGCATGGTTCGGGCTCTGGACTGATTCGTGCATGCTCATCTGCAACAGGCAGTGGCCAGGGCATGGCCCAGCGCTGGAGTTGGTGTGTCTGCGTTGCGACTGCTGCCGCTGCTATGGTCATTATCTGGATTCCCATATCAATGACGGTTGCTACCGCTGCCGCTGCCTCTGCTGCTGTCGCATGTGCAGGGCTGCTGCGCTGGCTGCTGGGCCGGGACAACATCACCGCAGCACATGCCAACGGCTGCTGGCTCGATGGCAGCACCTGCACTGGCGCCAAGAACGCATGGCAGGCAAACAGGGCTGCGGTGTCTGGGCTAGGTGAGTTCTCATGCTGCAGCTGTGGCTCCCCACATCCTGCAATTCTTATGAGCCTCCCATCGGCTCTCATCGGTCTCTCATCGGCGCCTGATCAGAGTCTGCAATGCTTTGTTTTGTGGAGGTGGCTTTAGTGCAGATGCGTGCCACTCATATGTTCTGGCTCTCCTTTGCACTGTGCATGCGGTTCATGCAAGCAATTCGGCCATATTGTTTGCTGCAATGCTGATGGTCGCATCAGCATCGCCTGCTTTTAAAAGAGCGAGCTTCTGACTGTTGTGCTGGTGAAGCTTGTGTGTGCATTACACGGCAGGTTGAATGGCGCAACAGCCAAATGGCCACACAGCAACAAGCAGCAGTATAGCAGTACAGTGCCCTGCACGTACATCTTGAGGTAGCTTGTCAAACTGAAACCTAGGTATATGACTAAGCCTGAGCCCTGCTGCAACGCTCTGACCGCAGGCGTGCCGATGACAACCCCGCTGCCACTGCAGCCAGTTCCACGCGAGCTGCAGCTGCAGGCGCAGCAGCAGGCGCAGCAGCAGGTGCAGCAGCAGCAGCAGCAGCAGGCAGGACCCTTGCAGCCGCCACACCAGCCGCAGCCAGCTCATGCACAGCCGGCAGCTGCTGGCCTGCTGCAGGCCATGCTGCCGGCTGCTGGGCAAGCTGCACAGCAGCAGCAGCAGCAGCAGCAGCAGCAGGCAGGGTCCCTGCAGCTGCCACACCACCCGCAGCCAGCTCATGCACAGCCGGCAGCTGCTGGTCTGCTGCAGACGCTGCTGCCGGCTGCTGGGCAAGCGCACCAGGCAGGCGCACAGCAGCAGCAGCAGCAGCAGCAGCGCAAGGTGGCAGCGCCAGCAGAGCAGCAGGCATCGGTGCTGCACAGCAGCAGGGCCAGCGAGGGCACTGGCTTCAGCCCACCTGCCGGGCTCACGGGAGAGGTTGCGGTTGCAATGGAGACTAGACTGCAGGTCAGTACATATGTGTGTGGTAGCTTCCATGTGGTCATAGTTCCTACTCCTTTGCTAATGGAGTATGCAACATAAGCTTGGTGTTACTAACATAACATATGTAACATAATGCAAGACATATTATCACGCTGCTCTGCCATGACAGTTAATCTGTTAGCCTGCCAAGGTGGTACACAAGGCTTGACATACTGCTGCTCCTGCTGCCTGGGCAGTAACATGAGCTTTCCTGCAGCAGTTGTGCATGAACATGCCCTTTCAGGATCCAACGTACTCCAAAGTCTTCTGTCATGTGCGTATTCTGTTTGCTGCCATGGCATCGTACGCAACACCACGGCAGCTGCTGCGGAGGCATGGTGCTTGACATGTTGCACAGCAGCTCACCTGCTCACCTCCTCGCTGGTTGCTGTTTGCCTGTACAGGTGCACGTGCAGCACGCGCACAACCTGCGCCAACGCGGGAAGCGCAACTACAGCAGCATGGCGGCTGGCAACTGAACCTTGCAGTGCAGTTGGCGAGTTTACCTAGCAGCCATGGCTGCAGCGCAGCAACTGGTGCACAGATACAAAGCACGGCCTAGCAACATGGTAGGCCTTTGAGCCTAGCAGGGCAGCAGCATCGCAGCAGATGGAAGGGCAGTAGCAACAGGCAGGCAGAGCAGCACCAGGCCTGTGGGGCAGCAGCATGGCGGCATGCTGGTGACCTCGCCCAGCAGCAGCATCGCGGCAGCTGGCAGGGCAGCAGCAATGGACAGGCAGAGCAGCGTCAGGCGTGTGAGCCTAGCAGGGCAGCAGCATGCCGTCACATGGCAGGCAGCTGCAATAGGCAGGCAGAGCAGCATCAGGGCTGTGCGCCTAGCAGAGCAGCAGCATGGGGGGCAGGCTGATGAGCGCAGCAGCACAGCAGCAGGGGGCCAAGCTGGGTGAGCCCGCAGCAGATGGCACATTTGCAGCATGGCACAAAGAGCCATTGCGTTATACACAGCAGCAGCAGGAACAGCACAGCAACAGGGGCAGAGCAGCAGCAGGGGCAGAGCACGCCGCACGGGGCATCACTGCAGCAGGAGCAGAGCAGCAGCAGCAGCGGTCAGCGCAGCAGCAAGGGCAAGGCAGGCCGCAGGATGGGTGGGTGGGTGGATGTGGCAAGGCTTTGGGGTTGTGCTGGGTGTGTGGGTGTGGCCAGCCAGGGATTGGGGTGTGGCTGGGAGTACGGGTCTCGCCAGGCTTTGGTGTCTGGATGGGGCTTTGGGTCTGATGACCAGGATGGATGTGGATGTGATACCATTGCAGGTGCCGGCGCACATCTGTGGCCGCGATGACTATTTCTGTTTGTGGCTTTGTATGTTATGCGGCAGGGGTGCTGGAGCAGGATGGGCATTTGCAGCAAGTCAGCTACAAAAGGATGCAAGCAGGATGCCTTGCTTTTTTTGCTGTGTGCACGTGCCACATGGGTGCAGCTAAGGTTGTCTTTTGCCTAAGGCTCCTAAGCTGCTGCAGTGGCTTGAATCTTGTGCGTACTACTGCTAAATCGTCACTCTCAAGATCGCTGCTGATTGTAGTTTGAAGATTTCGCTTCGATCGCAGTTGCGCGTCGGCGCGGTGAGCAGCACAGGTGATGTACTCAGAGTTCACGGTGCAGCTGCTGCTGCAGCACTGCTGCTATGTGGTGTGTGTGCTGACGGGATTGCTGCACGCTGCCATACATATCGTATGCTGGTTTGGTGGAGCACTTTGACTGCCGTGGGTGATGGCAGTGCGGATCTTCTTTGAGAGATGTAGCTAATCTCTCTCTTTCAATATCTGTTTGGTACAGATGTCGCTGAGGTTGGAAGTACGGGCTCGCATGAATTTGACTGTAGAAGCTGGCTGATCATCAGCGTGGGTGGTACCGACGTATGTAGCTGACGCATGTAGCTGACGTATGTAGCTGACGTATGTAGCTGACGTATGTAGCTGACGTATGTAGCTGACGTATGCAGTACAGATGTGAGTGAGGTTGCCGGTACATGTAGGTTATGTGGGCAATGATGTGGGTGGTACATATCAGTGTAGTGAGGTTGGCAGTACATGTGCAGGTGTGGTTGCCGTACAGATGTTGCTGAGGTTGACAGTACAAATCTATGTAGCTGAGGATGGCACTACAGTGCATGTAGCTGGGGGTTGGCGGTACAGACGAGGATGGGGTTGCAGGAACATGTGCAGGTGATGTGGGCAGTACAGTTGTATGTAGCTGAGGTTGGGAGTGCATATGCAGTTGAAAGCTTAGTGGTACATAAGTAGCTGAGGTAGCTGAAACACGTTTCAACAATCACAGCTTGGGTGGAGGCTCCAGCTGTTGCGCTTGAGCCAGCTGTAGACTATATGTGACGCAGCTAGCAATGGGGAGCCCCGTATGATAAAGGGTGTGCGCTTGCAGGAAGTGCAGGCAGTGGTAGAGGCTGTCTAGGTGCCGTGCAGCTGCGTTATGGTTTTGGTCGGCCCTTCAAGTTGCAGAGGCCTTGTCTGCAGGAACTTTGAGCAACTGGCTTGAAGAAAAAGTGTCTAGTACTACCAACTCGGTGTATACGTACTTGGAGTTCAGCGGCTGGGTTGCTGTTTCTGCTGCACCAAGTGCACAGCTGTACAATTGTGTGGCTGGCAGCTGCAGTGGCAGACTGCAATTGCTGCTGCTCAGCTGACATCATCACTGCAGGAAGTAAATCTGATACAGGTGACGTTCACATGCACAAGGTGTTCTCCTGTTGCACACCAAGGTGTGCAGTGGTCTTCACGCACTGTTTTATCCGAAGGAAATTTCCATGTGCTGTTGCACTGTCAAGCAAGCAGTCCCAGCAGCAGTTTGCACGCCCTTCACTGTTTTGTCACTGCGTTTGCTGAATGGCTGCGGCTCCATGACAGCGTGCGGAAATTGCAGTGTTGTAGCAGCACGCTTTGCTTGCAACATGGGGCAATGCTGGCCTAATGTGTTCATACTTTTGGCAGATCAACACAAGGAGTGTACTTGAAGTGTTGACGCGCTGACAGCAGGCCCTGCATCTGGCACGTACGTATTTCAAATATTCAAGGTTGTGGCAGCTTGCAGTGTGTATAGGTTGTGCATGATTTACATTGTCTGACAAACATAGTGTCCAGCGTTTTGTTGGAGCAACTGTTGTGTATCACCAACCGGTGCTTGTATGTGCCAAGATGCTTTGTGAAGTATACAACATCATGTTTGCCTTTGCTGCCATCTTGTGTGTCTGCACTGCCACGTCCGTTGGCGCTTGATGCATTTTGCTGCTGGCAGTAGCAACCAAGCAGCGCTTCGACAAATGCAAGCAAGACAGGGTGTGGTAACAGCAAGGGGTCACCAGGGAATCAGGACAGCTGGCCGTAGGCTTATGTGTGCATCGTTTGTGATGCACTATGGGACACCAGGTACTGTTTGCAGACAACACTGCGATGTGCAGTGTATGGTTGATGTTGTTGATCGCAGTGCACTTGGCTCTGCAGTTGGTTGCAGACACTGCCGGATGGTTGAAGGGTCTTACAGAGAGAGGTCTTACAGCGCAGCATCACCTTATGTACTGGGAGCGGGACATGTCAGGTGCGGCTTGGTGGTGTGACAAGTGTTGGGGTGTCAGTTGAAAACCCTGCATGCAGTGCGGACGTTTCTGGGGGTTGGCAAGACTCAGTCGCCATGGCACTGTTTGCTGCGGCCGCAACGTGGCTTATGTACAGCAATAGATTTGTGTATGTGCAGTTACGGCCAGGTTCACACCAGAACATGATGATTGTTTTCACACTGTTGCCTTATGCTACATGCACAGCGCTGTATGGCGCTGTAGCTAGCTTTGTTTTGAGAGATTGGAGGAGAGCACGCTTCACGTGTTCAGGAGACATTTTGATAAAACAGCTTGCTTTGTATACACGTATCGACGTGCAATGTCAATGGTCATCACCAGTTCACTAAGTGGTGCATGCCTGTCAGCATTGCAGCTAGTGGCAAGCACACAGTGTGGGACTGTGTGTGACATGTGCAGGCTATATGAACTGCTCCCGCATGCGCTCACGATCCAAAAGTAACCCGTGTTGTGGAAGACGCATCAAGAGCGGGTTTTGAAGGAAAAAGGGATGAATTTGAGCAGTTACCAAGTGTGCATTTGCACAGCGGGATCTTTCGTGATCCGACGACAAGGTGCCCACGCCTGAAGGCGGTCAGGGGGAAATAAAATAATTGCTACACCATTCTTGCTTATATTACGTGGTCGAGGACTAGAATGCGTCCATGGCCCATGCTGTGGTTTGTTGTCATTAACTTCTACAAGACCTCAAATGCATTCTACAAACACAGGGAATTTTTAAAAGCAACTCAATATTTACAATCAAGCACTCTGCGTAGTCGAATTGGAGGCCGCAATGCACATGCTGTGTTATCTGCCATCAGCGCTTTCGCACGATCTCATTCGCGGTTCAGGCGTATAGAGCTCACATCAGCAATTGCAATAATAATCAATCGTTTTGGTAGGGAAACGCGCGGACATCTCCGTGAGTGCGCTGCAGTTTGGACGTCGGCTGCATTTGCTCGGACTCGTCGCTCGTCTGGAAGCCCGCAGACCCTACAAGCTACATTGTCACTGACAACGTATTCATGCTACGCCATGTGGATGTCTTCAGGCCTCTCTGGGCATATAGGTGGGGAGGTACTTTCTGGACAGGGATAATGCCGACGGGTGCATGTGCTACCTTCTTTGCCTCGGATCGCTCGGATAGCTGTTGAGTTGTATTTCTGTAGTTATCCACAGCTAGATACTGCTGCGTCACAGCTACCTCCAATGATTGGCAGCCACAGCAACACGTGCTTCTGGCAAGGAGCCTCACCTAAGGCTCTTCCTGATGTGCTTATCACTGATGTTCCTTGGCCATTTTCTACCCCTTCAAAATACAATGCAACTGCCACACTGTGCTACATACCCCTGTCCTCTGCAGCCAAGAACACACCACCAGCCCTCCGGCGACAGTTGTAGCAGTGCAACCGCTGCACCTAGCATCACACCAACCCAACAGAAGAACGCAGCAGACATGTCCAGCATGCAGCCTGCCGCTTCCCACCTCAACCCCGCTATCTCCTCAGAGCTGCAAGGAACTAATCATGACGATGACGATGATGTTGCAGCCATGGAAACCTTTGATGAAGAAGCAAGGCTTGCCTGTGGCCTTCCCGTGGGCAGCCCGCAACACGATGATGGCGCAGAGTTGGCAGCACTGCTGAGGGCGCCTTCAGCAGATCCACTGCAACAGCACATGCTACAGCCGCCGTTGCCACCGTCACCACAGCACCAGCAGCAGCAGTACCGGATGCGGCAGCCACACCACTGGCAGCAGCAGCAGCACGCGGCAGACACAATGCGCAGCAGTATGCTCAGCGTAGGCAGCCACACAGCCGCGCTGAGGAACACTTCTGGGCCTGCAGCTGGGTGCCTGATCTTGCGGCCAATCTACAGTAGCAGCACAACACGTAACGGCAACGCTTGTGCAGAAGGAGCACCACCACTGGCAGCGGCAGCAGTAGAAGGTGGCAGCGCAAGTGTCAACGTGTGCATTATGGCACCTGCAGCAGCACCAGCAGCAAGAGAAGCACGAGTCCAGGCAGCACCAGCTAGCTATGTGCTGCGGGGCACTGGCACGGCCATGCGTAATGTGCGCCGCAGCGTGCACGCACCGCTATGCACACAACAGGTGTTGGTGGCGCAGCTGCTAGGTGTGTGCAGCCAAGCATGATGCACGCAGTGACAGCATCAGTTCTAGGTGCTTCTATGAGGGTGAGGTTTGCCGCAAGGACAGCTGCTGGTGCACACAAGGCGCTGCAGCCAAGGGCTGCAGATGCGCCTGTAGCAGCTGCTGCCAAAGCAGCTGCAGCTGCAGAGGCGGCAGCAGCGGGCAGAACATTGCGTGATGCAGCATCAGATGCAGCTGCACAAGAGGCCGTGGTAGCAGTAGTAGCAGAGACGGCAGAGGCAGCTGCTAAGGCTCAAGTTGCAGCAGCGGAAGCGATGGCGTGCCAGGCGGCAGCAGTAGCGTTTGCTCAGAAGGCAGCAGCAGCGGCTGCAGCAGCAACAACAACAACAGTGACACCGGAAGAGGCCGGAGCTGCAGCTGCAGCGCATGAGGCATCAGCAGCCGCATCAGCTGCTGCTGAAGAGGCAGCAGTAACAGCTGAGAAGGCAGCAGTTGCAGCGGCAGCATGCGCGGTAGCAGCCGTCAGAGTGGCACGCATAGCAGCTACAAATTTTGCATCACCAGCTGCTGGAGCAGGACCAGCAACTGCTGCTCCGGCAGCTCCTACTGCAGCTGCCTTAGCTGCCGCACTTGTTGCAGCCTTTGCCCACCAAGCAGCAGCAGATGATGCTGAAGCGGTTGTGGATGCGCAGCTTGCAGGGCTGGCAGCGCGATCAGCCGCTAGTGTGCCACAAGAGGCCGCGGTGCCTGCAGAGGGAGCGGCAGCAGCCTCAGTAGCGACAGCAGCAGCAGAGGTAGCAGCACCAGCAGCGGCACAGCCAGCAGCCGTGACAACCTCAGCGGCGGTGACCACCACACCAACAGCCTTACCAGAGGCAGTAGCAGTAGCAGCAGCTGCGGCCGTCGTCGTCGCAGTCCCGTGGCAGCAGCAGCAGCAGCAGCAGCCAGCAGCACCTTCAGCAAAGGCAATAGCAGCATTGCAACAGCCAGCAGTTGTGGCTGCCACCGCAGCTCCGACAGTAGCGGCTGCAGAAGCAACAGCAGCACAGCCAGCAGCAATTTCATCAGCGGCAGTGGCAACACAAGCACAACCAGCAGCCGTGGGAGCAGCAGCAGTGCATGCAGCAGCAGCAGCACCACCACCACCAGCAGCAGTAGCACCACAGCCAGCGCCGCTGCCGGTGGCAGTGCCTAACACAGCAACAGTGCGGTCGGCTGCGGGGGCAGTGGAGAAGGCGAACACGCCAGCCCAGGCAGCAGCAGCAGCTCGGCAGCTAGCTGTTGCGTATGGCGAAGTGTTTGTGCCGTGGGCTGCCGTGCACAGGCCCCAGAACAACAAGTCTGCCGGCGCAAGGAGTACCTCCACGAACCAGAGTGACGCGCGCTGCCAGATGGTGAAGCGCCTGGTGCGGCTGCTGGGACCTGAGGCAAAGACCATCTATGATGACATCAACAAACGGGAACGCCCGCAGGCATACCCGCTGCCGCCCAAGCCATCCTACAGCAAGACTGGCGGCAAATGGAGCGAGGCAGGTGAGGGAGCAGCGTGCTGGCCGGCAAAGAATCAACAGCTGTGCGGACAGTGCTACAATTTGACTACCTTCGGATTTATATCGTTGAGCAGATTGTTGAGGCATATGCCAGCCAAGTCTTGAGTAAAGGAAATGCCGCTCTGTCATCTAGTTATATTTTGTCCTGCGTGGATCAATGAACATTGCCTGCTCAGCTACTAACCGTCTCCCATAGCTGGTGCAGCGGTCTATGTCTGTTTGTGCGCCATGAATGGGGGCTGGCATTGCACAGCAGCGCACCTGACGTTAGGTTTGTTGACAAAGGCCACAGTTTGCAAGCGCCTGCAATGTTCAGTTGACCAACTCTGCTGGCCCATAATCACACATATTGTGTCACATCCACCACCGTTTGCAGCCTGCAGCATCTAGCTGACGTGACTCTGATGAGCCGCGTGTACATGTGACGTGTGACATTCAGCGCTGCTGGCTGCAGCCTACAACAATTTCTTCAGGCAAGTATTGGGTTGACAGACCCTGCTGCCACGATCTGAGACATTGCCGCTGCTGCTGCCGCTGCTGCCGCTGCTGCTGCTGCTGCTGCTGCTGCTGGCTGCTGGCTGGCTGCAGCCTGCAATGAGTTCTTCAGGCGCGTGCTAGGCCACCGCATGGCAGCCGGCTCTGCTCCATGGCCTGAGGAGTGGGAGCTGAAGCACGGCACGGCGCTGCTGTACATCGCACGTGCGATCAGCATGCTACCTGACCTGTTGGATGTGCCTTGTGGGTCTGCATGTCTGAGAATCGAGGCAACCGCCTGTCTGAGTTTCAACAGGCTCAAGCATCACAAGCTTGTGATGTTCTGCCCTGCAGCTGACATTTTGTTGAGCATGTGGCATCACTTTGGCCTTCACCTCCTGTGAGTTCTGGCAATGCTGCTGTTGATGTTATTGCTGTGGCTGCTTTCGCTTCAACGTGTGCATGCATGCAGGGCTGCTGCGCTGGCTGCTGGGTAGAAGTGACATCACCGCAGCAGATGCCAACCGCCTCTTTGTTGATGGCCGCACCACCAACAGCAAGAAGTGGGCGCTGAACACAGCAGTAGCGGCAGAGTTTGGTGAGCAGCACACACCCAGGCACGCTTAGCATTTTGTAAAGATGGACAGTCTAGCGTGAAAATGCAAAGCTGCGCACCTTCAAGCATTGCTTGAAGTCTGTGTCTGCTCCTGTTGCACGTATGACTTGGTTGTCATGCTGGCTCGCTGACATCATAGCAGTGTCTGTGTAGAGATTGTCGCATGCCGTTCCTGCCATCAACACAATGTGCTAGTACTTGGGATGTCCGGCACAGCGCACTACTGCATACGGCACAAATGCTGTGCTCGCTTTTGTGTTGATGTGCGCAAGGCCTGCACTAAACTTGTTTCCTCTTGGTTTGGACGATGATGAGTTGTTCTTCGATGTTTCCTCCCCCTATGAGCCTCTCGTTGGCTCCTGACTGGGGTTCCCACTCCTCGTTGAGTGGAGCATGTAATGTAATGTAATGTAATGTTGTTGGCACTGAGCAGCTATAAACGGCTGCTGCTGCCTCTTGCCGCGCATTGAAAACTTTGCAGGCCTGCCTGCAGCCTTCCAGCTGCCACTGCAGCCGCTGGGACACGCGCAGCAGCAGCCACAGCAGCAGGAGCAACATCATCAGCAGCAGCAGCACCAGCAGCAGCACCAGCAGCAGCTGGTGGTGGCGCCACAGCAGCAGCCGCAGGCGCAGCAGGCACAGCAGCTGTTGGTGCCGCCGCCGCCGCCGCCGCCGCCGCCGCCGCCGCCGCAGCAGCAGCAGCAGCAGCATGACATGGTGTCTCAGCCGCCGCTGAACCCACAGGTGCAACTGGCCCTGCAGCAGCCCATGCAGCAGCTGCAGCTCCAGCCACCACAACAGTTACAGCTGCTGCTTCAGCACCAGCAGCAGCAACAACAGCTGTGGTGGTTGTGGTGGCAGCAACAGCAGTGGCAGCAGCAGCACATGCAGCTGCAGATGGTGGCTCACCAACTGCCACTGCCACAGGTAACACTGCAGCAGCAGCAGCAGCAACAGCAGCAGCAGCAGCCCATGCAGCAGCTACTACCACCACAACAGCACCTGCTGCTTCAGGACTCATTGCAGCAGCAGCAGCAGCAGCAGCTGGGGCATGCATTGGCACCTGTGCCATTGGCACAAATGCAGCAGCAGCTACTGGCACCAACAATGCAGCTGCCCGTTGGTGGCGGCGTGCAGCTTGGAGCAGCTATGCAGTTGCAGCAGCAGCAGCTGCTGCAGCAGCAGCAGCAGCAGCAGGGAGAGTCAGTGCAGCAAACGAGTCAGGCGGACCTCACCCTTGCCCAGACGCCTGCCTCTGCGGCTGCTGCAGTACCTTCACTTGGCGGCAGCAGAGAGGTGAGAGTGCATTCACAATTCACATTATGACAGGGGTCAGACTTACAGCAGGTGTTGCGTTTTGTTTCTGACGATGTCTGGGGTGGATCTGGTGTTTGCAGGTTGGCTGCTCGGCTGATTGCTGACTACCTTGTTCTTGCCTGGAATCACAGGAATGTCTGCAAGCGGGATAATAAATAGTGCTCCCTCCCCTTCCCCCTTCGCCTGTTCTTTCAGCCGCTCCTGTGGGGCGCGGGGCCGATGAGCAGGTGCACTGCGCCTGTGCACATGCCTTCGCCGACAGTCGCTAGGTTCAAAATGTTGCCTTCCCGTCATCACAACAAAGAACCAAAAGTCGACAGTGCCGCGTCACTTTGTGCTGTGGACAAGCACCATACAACATACGTGTGTCGATGCCGGGGAAGAAGAATCATAGTGCTATCCTGCCTCCTGCTCATCTTGCACCACCTGCTGGCTCTTGCTTACCTGGGTTGTGATTGTCTTCATCCTTGCTTCAAGCATAAGTTATGTTTCACTGCTGTGCAGCGCACCAGCCTGGGGCAAAGGAAGCGCGTGGGTGACGGCAGCTGTGCAGGGCCACGTCCAAAACGCAGCAAGTAGGCGCCAGTCGTCGGTGGCAGGGCTGATTGCTCCAGCGTGTCTTGCCATGGTTGCAGCCGCTGTCAGGACAGCGGCTGGTATTAGGTCGAATGTGGTTGAGCGTGATGCTTCCGATTCAGGGTGATGCTTTGCGTGTGGTTCAAAAGGAAGCATGGTATGTCGATTAGGATGACAGCTGGCGTATGATTTGTGAGGAGGCTTGAGTGTGGCCCAAGGGGACGGCCGGCGTGTGGTTTGAGGTTTGGTTCTGAGTTTGGGTATTTGAATCTACGGCCTTGTAAGACCGCTTGCGTGTGGTGTTGGAGGACAACTGGCGTGTGGTTTGAGAGACGCCTGGCTGCTGTGCATTTGAGATGATCAGCGGTCTGTACAGTTGGGTGGTGCAAGACAGGCGTGTGGCTCAAGAGGTCACAGGCGTGCTCATGTGGTGTAGGGGGCGGCTGGTCACCAACTGACGGTCAGCTCAGCTGACTTCGAGTCATTCGAGTCACCTTCAGTCACCTTGAGCCGTATTGGATTGAAATGACACAAGATTCAACCAACTTGTCCGAGCTTGCTGCACACACATCATGTGTAATAGTAGTACATGGGCTTGATGCAAGCAGGGCTTGCAGTGCTTGGTTGCCCAGTTAGCAGCAATCGCGCACGATGCCCGCGTGTGGCACAACGTAATGCCTGCCGTCGCGACCACCAGCAGTGCTCACGTGCATGCTAAGCCGTCCTGCAGCTTGCGTTCCGCAGCTTCAGAGGCTTTCTGGATACTATCTAGTAGAAACAGCTCTCAGAGAGCGGCTCTCCAAACAAGCACAACATACACATTTACAGAATACAAACATTGAACAACAGAGTCTGCTCGAAGCTCATATGCACTTCTTGCCATCAGCCATCATCCTCCTGCAAGCGTGCTTGTGCCGCTTCCTGTCAGCAGCCTGGCAGGCAGCACTGCAGTAGTAGGCTCCGCAGCCGCCACACACCTTGCGCGCTGCTGCTGACTCCCTGCTGCCCCTAAGGTTGTCACAGCCCAGGTGGTTGCACATTCGTGGAAGTGGTGCTGCTGCTGCTACAGCCATGCACAGCCGCAGAGCATCCCAACATCCAACTGCTGCTGCTGGCTGCTGCCGCTGCTGCTACCGCTGCTGCCTCCATTGTTTGCGTTTGCTGGTGGCGGCTGCTCTTTGGCTAGCGTCACAGCACCCTCCAGGTCAGGCCACCTGCTGTTGAAGTCCTGCAGCCTGCTGCTGCAGCTGCTCAGCGCATCAAACAGGTAGCCCCACCTGAGGCACCCTGCACTGCTGCTGCTACCGCTGCTGTTGGCTGTGCTTGTGTTGGTGCTGTCAGCAGCATCTGCTTCATCCCCAGCAGGTGCTGGAGCTGGAGTTGGCTCTGTTGCTGCTGCTGCTGCTGCTGCTGCTGCTGCTGTGGAGCTGTCTGATGATAGGGTGCACAGAGATTCATGCAGCTGGGGCAACACCTCCAGCACCTTCACCTGGTACTGCTGCCACTGGCCAGGAACACTGCCATACTGCCTGCCGCCCAGCAGCTGGCACCTCAAGTTGAAGTCAGAGAGAAATGCCGGTGCCGCCCCGGGTAATATGGAGCTGTTGAGCTCCCATGCCATCCTGAAAGCAGGCTTGCGCGTGATACACCTACAGCGCATTGCCGGCAAAGCTTGTATGATCAGTGTCTATTCAAAAAACATATGTAAGTCATGCTCTCTGAGGTGGTGCTCGCACCCATATGTAAGAGCCCTCGCTCTAACATGAAGTCGTTTTGTTTGCATACGACATGCACCCCTAGTTGAGCAAGCAAGACGTTCTGTACATACAGGCCCCGTTCTACATGCGTGGCGAGCTTGCAAAGTTCATACCAGCGTACCTCGCAAACAGCTGCGCTGGTGTGCTGCCTGCTGCCGCTGCTGCTGCCTCCATCGCATCTGTCAGCACCACCAGCGACCTGGCCAGCAGCACAGACAGTAGGGCACCGCTCGCCCTGCACTGCTGTGCATCAGCACTGCTGCTGCTGCTGCGACGGTGGCTTGAGGCTGCATCGGAGCGTGCCATGTGTCGTGCGTCATCCGCCCCTGATCGCATGGACGCTTGCGCTGCCCAGCGTGCAATCCCAGCTGCAACTGCCAGCACCTTGACAATCACCTCAGGCAAAACAGCTGGAAGGTACTGCGCCGCTGCGGCTGCTTCGCTGCTGCCAGCCAGCTGCTGCTGCGTTTGGCCTGCTGCACTGCCTGCTGCCTTTGTCAGCACTGCTACCCGCTTCGACATGCTTGTAACAGCAGACAGGTATGCAGCCACCGCCCGGGCATTACCCATCACGCCCCCAGACGGC
Organism: Scenedesmus sp. ARA3; assembly: GCA_004335835.1. Classification (NCBI taxonomy): domain Eukaryota; kingdom Viridiplantae; phylum Chlorophyta; class Chlorophyceae; order Sphaeropleales; family Scenedesmaceae; genus Scenedesmus; species Scenedesmus sp. ARA3. The sequence continues at coordinate 22,420 of RWJK01000948.1, read as the reverse complement.
ACATACAGAGCTGCATGCATCAGCACATATGACGCTACAAGGATATCCACAGCCTGGAACTGCGGTGAGCGCACGCAGTGGTCTATCAGGCGGCAGTATGCTACTGGGTGGGCAGCTGCCAGCTCTGCGAGGCAGGGGCTTGGCAGCAAACCAGGCAGCCCTGCATTTGTGGTGCAGCAGCAGCAGCAACAGCAGCAGCAGAGGCAGCGGCAGCGGTGACGCAGTGCACTCGAAGGTTTGTGATCACAGCACATTCCCTGGTAGTGCCTTGAACCCACACATAAAACTGCTGCTATGCTTGCATGTCCCAACTGCAATAACGGATCTACCTTTGCTGCCATCCAAGGGCACTGGCATCTCCCTTACCACTTGTATAGAAGCACATTGCTGACGCAGCAAGCTTGATGCTCAGAAACCTGTAGCACAACAGTAACGCACCTGCTGCCCCGATGCTTGATGCGCCACAGACTGCTTTCAGCAGCATCAGCTGCTCGCCTGCACCATCCTCTGACCCATTCACAGCCTCATCACTACCCAGCAGCTCACTCAGCCAACCAGACTTGTCCAGGATCAGCGGGGCAGACAGCGACCGCAGCAGCAGCAGCAGCCCATGCTGCTGCAGCAGCTGCTGCAAGCTGTCGCCCTGGGCTACCAGTGCAGCCCGCAGTTGCCTGCGCAGCAGCTTGCTGATGTCCAGCCATAAGACACTGATCCACTTCTGCTCTGAGGTTGAAGACTGCTGCTGCTGCTGCTGCTGCTGTTCCTGCTGCATTGCCTGCAGCTGAATTGCTATCAGCAGCTGCAGCTCCAGCGTCAAGCGCAGCGCAGCAGCTGACACCACAGGGGAGCGCTGCAGCGCATGCGCACGCTGCTGCAAGCTGCTAGAAGACACACCCCGCTGCTCATCCTGCAGATCAATGCAGATCTGGTTGAGCAGAGCATCGGCAGTGCCCAGGCCTGCAGACTGCAGGCTCTGCAACACCTGCAGCGCAGTGGCGGACTGGGGGGCAGCCCCTGCAACAGGTCCTGCATTTGCCACTGCTGCCGTGTAGCTTGCCCAGTTGGGCAGCAGCCAGGGTGGGCTGTTACGAGCAGCAGCAGCGGCGGCAGCCCCCGCTGCTGCTGCTGCTGCTGCCGATGCTGGTACTTCCTGTTGCTGCTGTGGTTCACTGGGAGATGAGCTGCTTCTGCTGCTGCTGCTGCTGCTGCTGCTGCTGCTTTTTGTGTATGCTTGCTGCCAGCGCTGCCACAGCAGCCGGCGGAAAGCTGCCAGCCGCTGCAGTGCTGCTGTGGCCACCTCCTCGCTCCTGGTGCACTGCTGCAGCAGCAGCACAGCGCCAGCTGGCAGCACGTGCTGATCATCACGGTACATGCTGGACACCTCTGTGATGAACAAGAACACGCGTGTATGTGTGGTGACGGCTGTTTGAAGTGCTTTGCCGCAGGTACCTGCCGCTGCAGGATCGCTGCTGCTGCTGCTGCTGCTGCTGCTGCTCAGGTCCCCTCCAGCTGCTGTCAGCAGCAAGCGCAGGCACTGCTGCACCACCTGCAGCGTTGGCTGCACCAGCCGCACTGCGCCATGCGCTACCTGCAGCACAGCAGGCTGCGTGGGCGCTGCAGGTTGTCTCCAGTATTTACTGCCGTTGATGCAGCCCTGCCACATGCCCCACAGGGCAAGCAGCGTGTCCAGCAGCTTTGACACATTCTGCAACCCCTGCTGCCCCAACTGCTGCTGCTGCTGCAGCAGGGCTAGCCAGCTATCCAGCAGCCCTGCACAGGATGAGCAGCAACAACCAAAATGATCCAGCTTGCCAATGATGCAGCGGGCGCATATCCATCGGAACACTAGCCGCATCAAGCTTGTGAAGACTTTCAAGCCCAGCTGGCAGCTTGCGGTGCGTACTGTGAGTCACAGGTTGACAGCAGGCCGTGCCAGAGGCTGAAACAGCCAATGCACATGCAGAGTGGCTGATGTGGTGCCATCGCATTCAGCACGCAGTTGCCCAAAGGGCTGCTTGAGTAGCTGTGAAGCTTCAGGAGATGTAAGACTTGCCAAGTGGCCCAGCTCACCTTCGCCAGTGCCTGCGCCAAGCGATTTGCGCTGTCAGCAGCCGTCTTGAATCCGCTGCCTGGGCCGATAACAACCAGGTATCTGGTCAGGGAGCTGAGGGCACACACCATGGCTGCAATGGCCGCAAGGCACGCCATGCAGGCCTGCCACAGCATGGCAGTGCTGCCAGGCTGCTGCCCTCCAGCTGCTGATGTTGCTGCTCCTGATAAAGCGCTGCGGGAGTCATTGCCGCCGAGCAGGCACTGCGGCTGCTGCTGCAGCCACTTCAGCAGCTGAGCCAGCAGATGGGGCAGCCGGTGCTGCAACAGCAGCCCTTGCAGCAGCTGCTCCATCTGAACTTGAAGGGCGCCACCTGCTGGCAGCTTGTGCACAGCAGCCATTGCTGCATTGAGCTGGTGCAGCAGCAGCAGACTGTCCTGCATGGCCTTGACTGCTGGCCCACTGCTGGCTGCTGCTGCTGCTGCTGCGTCGGGAGGGGGCTGGCGCAGCAGACTGGCATGCTGGCTGGACTTCCAGAGGCTGCTGAGCTTAGCAGCTGCCTGGGCTGCCTGCTGCCAAGGATCATCTGCAGCTGCTGGTTTCCTGCCGCTCTTGCTGCTGCTGCTAGCCATGTGCGGTTGTGCTGCAGTCTGTGCTGCAGGACGCTCTAAGAAACACTAAAAATCAATCCAAGGCGATGTCAGTTGCTTAGGCGGGAGGCGAGGGCAAACAGCGACGCAGCACGAACGACAACTGTGGCGAGGCCTGGGTTGAGACGAGGGATTCAATGCCCTTTTCTACAGCCTAAAACTCTGCGCAATCATTATCTTGGTTGAACCAAGCAGCTGGTTCAAGCCTCGCAGTCGATCCACCCCTACGCCTGCCGGCACTCGAGGAGCTGCAGTCACAGCCAAGGTTGTTGCGTGGACAGAAGGACAACCAACTCAACGGCAGCGGCGGCTTATGCGATTGAAAAGCTGTATAGATAGCGTTTTGTCTTCTGTACATGCCGGGTGTGCAGACAGGATGTGACTTTGCCAAAGTACAAGCCAGCTGCTGCCGCAAGCCTCTCCAGTGACCTTCACACTGCGGAACCAAAAGCCTGCAGCCCCAACGCACATCTGGTTCAGCTGCATGCGCCTTGAACCTGTTCTCCGGTAGCTCAGTGCTATGGAGCTCTGCTACAATCACGGCACTACCAGGATATGACCACCCTGCTGGAACGTTAGCAGCAAGCATCCAATGGTTAAATGTGGCGTTACAACACAGCACGGCCCACAGAGCAGTTGAACCACAGCGACCCTCTAAACTGTCTGCTTGGTAGCTGCCAAGATGAGTGGGATAAAAATGACAACAGCCTCAACCACAGCCAGCAAAGCCACAAGTGGCAGTCCCTTCCCAGCACCGTCCTGCAAGACGGCTGCCACTGGGATGGCCATGGCAGCAGCCGGCAACCGCCCTGGCGCGAGGCATGCATAACTGGCCTAGCTGTCTGGCCCTGCTGCTTTTGCTGCTGCAGCAGAAGCATCTGCCTCCCGCAGCGCAGTCGAGCTCAGCCGGCTGTCCCATTGCAGCCCCCGGCCCGCCCCACCACCACCAGCTGCTCAAAGCCTCTGCTGGCCCGCCTGCTGTTGATGGCCTGGCCGCCCGGCAGCCCACCCAGCTGGTGCTGCTGTCTCCCAAGCAGCTTCCATTGGCACCAGCTGGCAACCCGCCTGCCACAACACTCCTAGCTGTCTGTCCCTACTGCTGCCGCTGCATCTGCCTCCCGCAGCGCAGTCGAGCTCAGCTTGCTGTCGCTGCCGCCCCCCACCAGTCCCACCACCACCAGCTGCAGCTGCTCAAAGCCTCTGGCAGTCCGCCCGGCGTTGATGGCCTGGCCGCCTGGCAGCGTCTCCTGGGAGACAACTAAGGCTCGCATGGTGGGGTCCAGCTCCGCTTGCGTGGGCTCCTGCAGCAGCAGGCATACGGCCAAGTAACAACTGGGTTTATGTTCCTTCAGCACCCAAGTTTTTGGCGAGAGAAAGCATGCAGCACGGCACAGCAGAACAAGTAGGGTGATAGTCGAGGCCACGCCTGTTGACGACACCAGCAGGGCAGCCATGGAGGCGTCCAGCTCAGCTTGCGTGGGCTCCTGCAGCAGCGCAAACACAAGCCGGCAACAGGGTTTTGGCTACGTTTCTTATGGGTTTTCTTGAATTTCTTTTTGGATGACATGTTTGTCCAACTTGCAGTATGTGGCACCACCATGATAGCCATGGTGGGGTCCAGCTCAGCCTGCGTGGGCTCATGCAGAATGACATAGTTCACTAAAACAACTGGTTTGTTAGAGCCACAGGTTCAGTTACACCAGCGCTGCATGCACAGCCGCCAGCAGAGCAACGCTGGTTGAGTCGCTGATCTTGATGTGCAAGGGAACCATGCTCTTACTCAGGGAAACGCAGGCGCCCAGCTCAGCTTGCAGAGGATCCCGCGGCGCACCAGCAGAAGCAGCTGACGACATACTTGCTGCTTTGTATAGCATGCTGATCCCATCACAGCCAACGCCAGCATGACAACCTGCAGCTGCTTGAAGAGTGTGTGGCGACTTCATGCCTGTGGGTCACTCAGTGCGCCAGCGGTGACTGCCAGGCCAGGCCGCACCAACACCTTGAAGTCAACTCGCTCACAAGCTGATGTGCAACGGCTGTACAACAGCCTCTCCCACTTGCAGATCACAGTTGACCCAATTATGGATCAGTCGGCCCGCCAGCTGCGACTGCCAGGCTAGCAATGTCATATGCAGTTAGAACAGCACACCTTCACTTTGTGACAAAGCGGGTATATTTAAGAAAATTGCGCCACCCACCTGGGGGTTGCCCAGCGCGCCAGCTGCCACTGCCAGACCGGGCCGCACCAGCACCGTGAAGTCCACACATTCACAAGTTGATGTGCAGCAACCCCACTCACTTGTAAGTCAGACAGCGCACCAGCTGTAACTGCCAGGCTAGCAACGTCACATGACCGCTGCTAAATCACAACACCAATCACCGCATCTCGAAGTGACACGCAGGTGCCCCACCTACCTGTGGGTCGCTCAGCGCGCCGGCTGTGACTGTCAGGCCGGGCCGCACCAGCACCATGAAGTCCACCGCTGCTGCCCTCCGCGCCTCGTAGTCATGCAGCAGCTGCTTGTGGCTCTTCTTGGCCAGCAGGTTGTCCGCTAAAGGTTGTGAGGCCACAGCAGCAGCAGCAGCAGCAGCAGCAGCAGCAGCAGGAGGCTTGTGAGGTTGTGGTGCACCGGCAGTGGGTTGAAGCATACGCATGTGGTCAAGCTCTGCGGAGTACCGCTTGTCAACACTATCACCAACGCAAGCTGGCTGCTGTGGTGCAGGTTGACGCTGCCAGGGCACGTCAGCATATACTTGATCGGACAACAGTAGCTGCTGAGCATTGGCCTAATCAAACACCACAGCATTGGGCACCAGCCGGTGATATCACAAACTGGATTCTGGATGCTGTGATTTAAACGTAGGCCCACCTGTGATTCCAGCGTACACCTGCTTGCTGCAGACGAGCGCAGTAGCAGCCAGCAGCAGCCGGTGCCCCGCATGCAGCCGGTCAAACGTGCCTCCCACAGCCACATGCTCAAACAGCAGCTGCTCCTGCTGCTGCTTCTCCTGCTGCTGCTCTTGACTCTGCTGCTGCTCGTGCTGAGAAGACGGCTCCTCTGGTGCTGCCATTGTGATGACAGGCACTAGCTGCAGCTGTAGCTCGGTGTCTGCGGCTTTGCCGGTGTTCAGCTGCTGCTGCAGCTGCGCTGCCTGCTCATGCAGCGCCTCGGGGGCCAGCAGCAGCTGCACATCTGGCAGAGCAGCGAGTTGGTCTGCGCACCCACGCAGTGGCGGTGGGACAGCAGCAGCGGCAGCAGCAGCAGCGGCGGCGGCAGCAGCGGTGAGGGTAGCAGCAGCGGCAACAGCAGCAGCAGCAGCTGCTTCCCAACACGTGTGTGCATGCTGCGTCAGCAGTCGGAGGCGGTGATGGAAGATGCAGGCCGCAGCAAGTAGCGTGTCTTGTGGGTGGTTTTGCACGTCCCAACGTTATTCTGGACAACCATCAGGCACGCTGCATACAGCTGTACGCATGTTGCTACCAGCCTATCATGTCGCTGACAGGATGCATCTTTACCATGCCTGCCAGGCATGCTTCAGCACGCATACACCACTGAAAATCTTGCTTGAGGAAAAAAACTCAGGCAGTCAAATTGCTGGTCAAACATGGTCAAAGCAGCCGCACCTGCTGTCCATCCAGCAGCTGCCAGGCAGGGCACTGCATCTTGCCGTGGGTCCACTGCTGCCACTGCTGAGTACAGCTCACACAGCCAGTCCAGCAGCTGCTGTGTGATCTTCAGGTCAGCTCCATCTGCTGGTCAAACATGCAGAGCAAGCGGTCAACGAAACGTGTTGACAGTGGTTGTTGTACTGACGCAGTGCTGCTCATGTGCAGGCGATGATGCAGTGCACTGCGCGGGATGGCACATGGCACGGCCTACTGTAAGGAGGGACATGCTCAGCTGGCTCAGCTGCTGCAGGAGCAGTCACATCACATCAACAAAGCCGCATCAAAACATAAAAAGTATGACCCTGCAAGCACCTGTGGTGGTGATGTAGATCCTGTCGCAGTTGCAGGACTTTGCTTGCGCCAGCACTGGCTCCAGCTCAGCAGCACTGCTGTCTGCAGGAACCAGCGCAAGACATGACTTCATAGCGTGTGTAGTTGCTGGGGCTGTGAGCACACTGATGTGTCGATTGAGGCGGGCACCAGGTCTCAGTAGTGCAAAGGCAAAGGTACTGTTGTATTGTTGCAGTGCCGGGTGGGGTACGGTGGAGTGCAAGCAATGTTGACGCATGGCTCAGATAGAATGTTACGCTTGCTTGAGAAGGTGTCGAGCGAGCTGATCACATCGTAGAGTGCCCTGGGCCTGGGCACAAGCCCTGTCATGTTAGTGATGAGGCCCCTCAACCGTCTGTAATCACAGAAGTCCTAGTGCATTGGGTTGATCGTAAAGTGGCGAAGTTGCAAAGCACTGCGGGCCAGGAACTGTAGCGAGATCGGGCACCGGTGACTTCTGCCTGTTTGCCTGGTTGCACTCACACCGCACTACGCCATGGCACCCGCAGCCAAGAGCATAGGCTTTCAGTGGGAGAAGTTTGAGGCTTGGAGGGCACACCCGCTGCTGCAGTTCCAGCGACGCAACGCAGTGCCTGGCTTCTTCATCGGGCTTGCTGCTGCTGCGGTCTACATTGCCTATGATAAGGCGACAGACGATGGCAAGGGCCACCACTAGCCATAGCTGTAGCTAGGTGAGCAGCCTGCATGGCTATGCTGCTGCATGGCACCAGTCTGCTGTTGGGTTTTGGCTCTGCTGGCTCCCTGCTGCTGCGTTGGTGCTCAGGGTGCTGTTTTGCTGCCCTGGTGTTTCTGCTTGGTTGCAGGACGTTTTCAAGGCAAATTTTCCGGATGCATGCGCTAGCAGCACGCCTGCAGCTGCAGAACTACTAGGTAGCTGCGCAGAGCAGGGACAGCAGCTGGACCACGAGCAGCAGTTCCATTGCGAGCAGCAATGCCAGTGCAAGCAGCAGTAATGGCTCAGCACATGCACGACTCCAGCATCTCTTACAAGGTGAAGAGTGTTTCGCTCTTTTGCTTTAGCGCTGCTAGGTTGCAGGAAGCGGAGGCGTATCCATTGCCGCACTGCGCTGGCAGCTGCTTAGCAGTCCTGCTGCAACTGTGCAACAGGTGGTGCAGTTGGCATTGTACCTGCTGATTACCACCTGCCATCCAAAGCAGCGCATCTATGTAGCTGACAGTTGCTGCCTTGACAGCAACGGCAATGGTCAGCAGCCGCAGTGTTGCAACAGGCGCAACTGGAGTATGGGCGCAGCTGCGACATATGCAGGTGCTTGTCTGCAGATGGCAAGCACCCTGCAGTTGGTTGTTGTCTTGCGCAAACCGTCAGCAATGGTGCGGGTCTTAAATGCATCCCTGCTGGTCATCTGCAGTGTATACTCGAGTAGTTGAGGAGACCAAAGCTCAGTCACAACTCATGTGCTGTGCTGGGTTTCCCTCCTGGTGTTCATCACACCGCATCCGCATGTTTGTGGCTGATTAGGCCACTTCTTAGGTGGTGCAGATGGTTGATTGCACTCAGTCAGTGATCCAGACTTTGTAAGTGCAGACGTTTGTCCTCGGCTGTTTTCACATCAGGACTGCTTCTGCTGATTTGGGGCGGGTAAAAGCAGCTTTTGGCTGTGGCGACAGGCACAGGCAGCAGCAGACGCTATAGGCAGGCATGCAAGCTGACAGGCAGGCAGGCGGGCGCGTCATGGCTGCGATCTGTACAGTTGCATGTCAGACGTCTCGTGCTTGCAATGCCGTGCTGCGCACAACAGCTGCAGCAGCACCGCGGTGACCACCCTATACTAGCAGCCAGGTTGAGGGTGCCAGCTACATTGAAGCAGTGTTGTTGAACAAGCAGCGCAGCTGCAATGCTGCTTAACAAAACAACTGCATGAATCGAGCTCAGGCAAGCTAAGGTCTCTTCAAGTAGGTGTCCGTTAACCACAACAGCAAAGTTAACAGCATATTCCTCGTGGGACTTGCGGTGTCACCGAGTCGTGTTCTGAAAATTCCCGCTTGCAAAACTGTGGCTTTAAATATTGGTGTGTTTGAACTCAGCTAAAGGGAGCGTAGCTGTGCCAAGACAAGGTGATTGCTGTGCAGCTTGGCTGTGGATCCAAGGATCGGGCGGTTACACCTCGGAGATCAGCCCCAGCATTCGACGGACAGGAACCCCGCTGTGACGATGCCCGCATTGCGCACATTCTCTGTGCCTTGCACGCACAAGCCGCTGATACGCTGAACAGTTGTAATCGCACTAGCCTGGTTTGAACGCGCATCTCATCCGCTGCCCTGCGTGACCCAGTGGCTGCGAGCAACATGGCCGTGCAACAGAGGAGCGTGCTGGCGGCAGCCATCGCAGGGCTGCTGCTGGTGTCTTTGGTGCTGCTGGCTCTCGCGCCACCTGCTGCTGCCGACGACCTCGCTGTTGCTGGTGAGTGGCCAGCATCCAACTGCCAGCTGGCAGCAGTGCTTCCTGATGATTCCTGACCATTCTGCTGGCCCTGGCAATAATAGATAAGCATTTAGCTCGTAAGCAGCAGAGGGTTTCATTTGGTCGAGGTTCTACTTGAATGCTGCAAGCTGCAAGGTCTGCATGCAGTGCACACAGATCTGCCAGATCTGATCCAGTGGACTACCCCGCAATGCACAGCTGTAGCCAATCAGATCAGTGACAGTCAAGTACAGTTTAGCACAATGTAGTAGCTGCAAGGCTTTTGTTTGTTGAGGCCTATGCATCCTGCAGTGCCTGTGGTGTTAGCCGCCGGCAGGGGAGCGCTGACGCTGAAGCAGCAGCTGAATGACAGGAGCAGTAGCAGCAGCAGCATTGAGCCAGCGGCAGCAGTGCAACAGCTTTCATAAGTCTGTCCCTCACATAGCGGTCCCCAACACAGCATACATGCTGCTTTTAGTTGCACCTGCCTCCAACCCTGCACATTGTCTGACAGCAGTTGAATGCTTTTTATCGCATAGCAGCAGCGCAGCAAAGCTGGCAGCAGCAGACGCTACACATTGCACTGGCACACCTGTGACTACCGCACACTGCACTCCTGCCTGCCCTGCATGCTGTGATGATCTGCTGCTCTGCTGCAGGCGCTGCCGGCCTGCTAGCGAGCCGCTCCCTCAAGTCAGGCGGCATAACCGCCTTTAAGTCCTTCCCTGTATGCCCACATAACATCCGACTGCTGCGCTGTGTGCTGATCTGCTCTGCTGCAGGCGCCGCTGCGCCTGCCCGCCGCTTCCTCAAGTCAGGCGGCACAACCGTCTGCAGGTGTCTCCCAGCTGGCCAAACTAACACTGTACTTGCTGCGCTGTGTTGCTCTTCAAGAAGTTCTGCAGGCCAGCCCAACCGCCGCTCTCCGAAAAGCGGCAGCATCACCTACTCCAAGTCCTGCCACTTTGCCACACTATCACTGTACTTGCTGCGCTGCGTGCTGTGCTGTGCTGCTGCCGCAGGCGTGCCTGCCCGCCGCTCCCTGAAGAGCGGCATCACCTTCACCGCTTGCTTATCGATTGACAACACTAAAGTCTGCTTGCTGCACTGCGCTGCGTGCTGTGCTGCCCTGCTGCAGGCGTGCCTGCCCGCCGCTCTCTGAAGAGCGGCAGCGTCACCTTCACCGCTTGCTTATCGATCAACAACACTAAAATCTACTTGCTGCACTGTGGTGCGTGCTGTGCTGCCCTGCTGTAGGCGTGCCTGCCCGCCGCTCGCTGAAGAGCGGCAGCATCACCTACTCCAAGTCCTTCTCCTTTGGCCACGGCAAGGTTGAGGAGAAGCCTGCACCGCCACCCCCCAAGAAGGAGGAGAAGAAAGAGGAGAAGGAGGACGAGAAGGAGGAGAAGGCCTGCAAGTGTGTGTGCGAGGCTCCCAAGAAGGAGGAGAAAGAAGAGGAAGAGGAGAAGCCTAAGAAGAAAGAAGAGCCCAAGAAGGAGGAGAAGAAGGTGGTGGTGGTGTCAACACACCCCTGGTTCAGCCACGGCAAGTAGAACCGCATTGGAGGTGTCATGTCATGTTGTGTGCAGCAAGCACGGCATGCGACGTGACAGCGGCAGTGTGATGGCTGCCATGGGTTGAGTTGATGGATGTAGCCGGGGCGCGCCACACTGTTGTTGCGGGTCATGTGCTGTGCATGTGGCGGCCGGGCACTCCTGGCACAGCAAGATCGCCAGTGGCTGTGGTGTTGCTGTGGCAGCGGGAGGTGTGGAGATGCTGTATCAGTTGGTAGTTGCTTGAGTTGAGGGCTGCGCAGGTGACGTGTCACATACATGGGGCTTTTGTGCTGGTGTGCAGCGCTTGGCTGTCAGCAGTCGCAGTTGCTCAGTAGGTTGGGGTCTCGCATTGTTAAACTCTGTGAATGGTCATGCACATCGCGCAGCTGGTTGGGCAGACATTCTGTGTATGCCGCAATGCCTAGCAGCACATGCTTCAACGTAATCAACAGCACACGTCGGCGGTGCAGATCTGCGGATTGGCATGCTGTGTGGTAGCACTAGCAGAACAGTTGTTGTCAGGGGTGATGTTTGCCGGCGATTGTTGGTTGGAGGTTACGCTGTTCCAGGATTTTACAACTTCATGTGCACCGCTTGTGGGGCCAGACAGAACCCTGTATGTCACGGTGGCTGGCAGCAGGCACTCCAACGTAATACAATGCACTTTGTCACTTGGATGTGCTAGTGAAAACTACATTACATATAGATGGTGTTTGAGTAGGCTATGTCGTCAGGGGTTGAAGTTGCTTGCCCGCTGGGCTTGCTGGCAGCAGCTGCGTTCTGAGCTGACCTGCTGTCACTGGCCTCAGCTGTAGCTGTGGAGCATGTGGCGGATGGCTCATGATCATGTTGCCGGAGAATAGCAGTATGTTTATGCCTGCCAGTAGCATGCTGAGGGTAACATTGCGACGGCATTTCACTGGTATACGGTGTTGTCTGCAAGTATGCCAGCATCATGCTGATGGCATGCACAAGAGCAGCACTGCAGTAGTGCAGTGGCAGTGGTGCAGTTGTTCTGGTTGCTGGTCCAGTGCAAGCATGCAATGCCAGGATCTTGAACCTGTTCAAATAACTCAGCGTAGATTACTCGCTGATGACAATGTTAAGCACTCTCTCACCTGCGTCAGGCATGCTGTCTGGCAGTGCCAAGAACAAGAGGAACTACTGTGCCTGGTGCCACTGTGACGGACATGTGCCTGGAACCAGGGTTTTTGTCGACACGAGCCTGACATTCCTTCTATCGCCGTAGTTCATAGCTGATATACATCTCGGACTCAAGGAATATATCGAACGCGGCTGTGACGTCCGCCAGCCATACGAATCCCACACTCTTATCTACACCGTTTACTGATGTGCTTGGTCTCGCTATCCTTGCATCGTGACGCATGTGGCATTAAAGGTTTGAAATATGGGCTGTACGTCATCCAAAAGTAAGTGGAAGCCTTGACAGCCGCCCTTGACGCAGTAATGCTGAAGTCAACTAGGCCTGCTGCTTACTGCTGTGCATATAACTCTGCTCGGCAGGCGTCACACCCACAACTGCAGCAGTAGAAGTCAAACCCAACACAGCAATAAACAAGTGAGAACAAACCCTATTCTTCCATCAACCGCCAGTAGATCTCAGTTCACATGCTGCAGCGTTGATGACACCCTGCAGTAGTCGCATGGCACTTGCTGCTGTGTTAGATGCAACACCTCACCAGTCACCATATGTTCCTGCAGGCTACCCTCCAAGAGCCAAGCGCAGGCTCTGGACAACGCAGCAGTCTTCAGCAGCCCAGCAGGTGCGGTGCCTGCCCAATGGCCTGCACACACACAGAGCTGCCTGTCACATGACACCATGTGCTTGACTTGACTAAGGGAGTTTGAATCTTCCTGGTGCGTCTGACTGACTATGACACATCAATTGATGGCTTACATGCATGCAGATCCTTCTGCAGCAGCTGCTGCTGTAGCAGCACAGGCCCTTGCTGTTGAAAGCTGCACAGCCACCCCGCGTGATGGCGTTACTGCTTTTGATGGCGCAGCAGCAACAGCAGCGAAAACACAGAGTCCTGCAAAGCAGCAGCAACCAGACCCAGAGTTTGACTACGAACAGGAGCTTCATAATGTTCCTGCAAGCGCAGCAGCAGCAAAAGCGCAACCTGCCAGCAGCAGTAACATAGTCGGAGGCCTGCTATCTCGCCAACCCAACTGGCTGAACGAAACAAACACCAACAGCAGCAACGCCGCCCCTTCCAGCAGCGCAGCAAATCCTGCAGCACACGCCACACCTGCACCAGTTGCACTATTCAGCAACTCAACAAGTGGCAGCACTGCTTTTCAGCCGCATGGCACTGGCAGAGGCTCCTCCCTGCCACCTATCAGGGGCCTGGGGGCAGCTGCAGCTGGCAGCAACAACAGAGGCGGTGCTCTGCCGCCGCTTGCTGCAGCAGATCTGATGCAGCAGAGCATCACAGCTGCCACAGGCGGCAGTGGGGCTATGAGCCTATCAGCAGCTGCACAGGCGGTTGAGCTGCCTGCGCCGCGCAGGCTGACTGGCAGCATGGGCAGCAACAAAGCAAGAGGTGAGCCGCTCAATTGGCAACTCAACAGCTAAACCTGTTTATGATGGCAGGGTAGGTTGAGCATACATGTCAGCTGGTTCCGGACGGTGTCAGGAGTGCGGAGTGCAGTCTGCTTGCTGCTGCAGTAACAAACCAGAGAGCACTGCAGCGTGAGTGCCACGTCCTGTGCTGCATTAGCATGTTTGGATGCCAAGCAAACAGCAGCAGCCGCTTGTCTGCATCACCTGCAAGCATGCTGTGTGCAACACTCGTTGATGTGACACAGCTGCTGCTGCTCATCTTGTGATGCTGTCTGCATACTACAGCATCCCTTGATCGCCGCAGCACTGGCGAGCCTGCAGGCGGCGGCAGCAGCAGCAGCCAGCATGCTACCAACAGCAGCCTGCTCGCTGATGCACCTGAAGAGCAGCATGCAGGCCCAGCTGCACCGCAGTTTGATGACGCGCAGCATGGCTTGAATGCACAGGTGGGGGGCTGTGCCGAGTCCCAGCACAAATCATGCTCACACAAGCACATACCGGCTGCACCATCATAGATAATTTCCTGTTGCCAGTACACTAGTAGTGACGATGCTGATGCCTACCATACATTGAGAGCTTGCCGCTGGTAGCAGCATAAGCTTGCCGCACTACCTCTGCTTACCGAACAGCACTGTGGCTTGCTCATGGCCCACATGCAGGTTGCACGCCAATCTCTGTCCCGCAGCAGCAGTGGCGCCAGCTCCAACACTGCGCTGCCATCCTCCCAGGCAACAGCAGCAGGCAGCAGCAGGGCAATTGACCCCGCTGACCCATGGAGCGCCCTGCAGAGCCAGTACGTGGCAGCAGCAGGGCCAGCCAGCCCTGACAGCTCATTGTCTGGCAGCACAGCAGCAGTAGGGGCAGCAGTGCAGAGGGCTGTCCTTGCTGCTGGTGGCTCCAAGGGGGCTACACGGGCGACCAAGGAGGCTGACGAGCTTGTGTTGGTGGATGAAGACGAGTTTGAGAGCAGCAGTGGCGGCAGGGTTGGCGGTAGTGCAGCAGCACCAGCAGCTGCTGAGGAGTGGCAAGACGAGCCAACAACATCAGCAGCAGCATCTAGGGCACCTGCAGGCAGGGCTGTTCAGGGTGAAGGTTCATTTGGCAGTGCGTCTCTGCAGCGTGGAGGGGGCTCGGGTGGCAGTGGCGGGCTTGCAGCAGAGGGCTCTCGGCTGCGGGCTGGTCAGTTTGGTGGTGGCGGCTTGACTGCTGAGAGCTCCCGTGCAAGGGCTGGCCAGTTTGGTGGAGGTTTGGCAGCTGAGAGCTCCCGGGTGAAAGCTGGCGGCTGGGGTGCCGGCAGCATGGCTGCAGCAGGCACGCTGATGCTTGGAGATGAGGCAGATGAAGCGTACAGTGAGGATGGGGGGTGTGGCAGGGCGGGTGGTGGCTCGGTGCCTGGCTTTGCAGCAGCGCAGGATGATGTGTTTGGAGGTGACAGTGACTCTCCAAGGGCAGCAGCTGGGGTAGCAGTAGGCAGATTGAGGCCGGAGAGGAGCGGCAGGCAGCATCCGGGCAGCAGCAGAGGCCACAGCGGCACTGGCGCTGTGCAGCAGCAGCAGCAGCAGCAGCAGCAGCAGCATGTGGCGGCAGCAGTGTTGCATCAGCCGGAAGATGAGCAGCTGGGGCTGGAGGAGATTGATGATGTGGATGCACTGATAGAGGCTGAGCTGGCGGCTAAGAATGCACTGCCTGGTGACTTGGCAGCTAAGCTGCCAAGCGGCGTTTGAGGCGATGGCAGATGATGATGAGTAGCTAGGCTTGCAGCAGGTGGCGGCCGTGGTAATCCGGGTTGAGCTGCATGTTGCTTGGCAGACAGGAATGCGCTGCCTGGGGACCTGGCAGCCAAGCTGGTGGCGTTTGAAGCAATGGCAGACGATCACGAGTAGCCTAGACTTGGGGCAGGTGGCTGCCGTGGGGCAATTTGGATTGTAATGCACTTTGGATTTGTGTGATAGCTTGAGCTGTTTCTTTCTGTTGGTGGGCCAGATTGTTTCAATGCTGAAGTTGCCTTTGCAGCCTGCTTTTATAGTCAGCGTCTCCCTGTGGCCAGCCACCAAGCACGCTGAAGTCACATGTTGCATCATAATTCTGGCAAACACGCTTGATTACTGTACACAGGGGCCGGGGGTGTAGTGTTGGCCTCGTGGACAATTCGATAGCTTTGCGGGGCCGATGGCGCTGATGCTATGGCTTGATGAGTAACATGATGATGATGATGATGATGATAGCTTTGCTCCGCATCACACTGCAGTCCACATGCTAGCCAAGGAGATGCCCTCTTCTCCCGGGGACCCCTGATCAAAATCCAACAAATAGCTTATGAGTGTTAGGCCACATTCAACTGAACTCTCAAGTGAGCATGGGGCTGGAGAAAATTTGCTGCTCTGTCAAATTCTCTTTACTGTGATGCACGAGTATGAAGCATGTACCTGGGTCTGGCTTGGGCCCTGGCGATGCGCAAAGTGATCAGCACTTGCATTGGGCTGGATCAGATAGGGCTGTCTACTGTGCAAACAGTGTATCATCAACACGTTTTGGAACCAATTACATTCAGCCGTTCACGCAACAGGCATGGCCTAACACCAACAAAGAATATGATACAGTCAGCATGTAATACAGCAGCTGACTTCGACAACAATCTACATGCACATAACCTGCCTACTGAACAAACAGCTTCATGTGCCACTGCAGTGGCAGTGCCTGCGAGGCAGTGGCAAGACCCTTACCAGTCAAACAGCCGCTTACGTATCACGTGAAAGCCAGAGATGCCAACGTTGCAATGCCACAGCCTAGCATCAGCAGCCTGCCAGCGGCTGTCACAGGCGTAGCTGCTGCTGATGTGCTGCCAGCGCGCCTCATTTCTGCATCAACTGCCTTGCAAATTTTGTCACACTCCTGTTTGTTGCTCGGAGTTTCAGCCACATCATTGCGGCTAACCCCATACTCCGCCTGCCCCTCTGTGTTGATACAGGTTGGCCTAGGCTGAGTGCCCATCTCGCAGCGGCTCTGGCACCAAATCTGACATGTCATGTTTGCGAACATCTGGACCGCCTGCTCAATCACAAAGTCCCTCGCCTCTTCTTTTGCCGTCTGTTTGACCTCCTCTTTGAACTTCTTCAACGCGGCTGTTGTTGCCTGCTGCCGTTGCTCAGCGGGAGTGATGGCTGGGGCTGTGCCAGGCACAGGGTGGACAGGAGTCACAGGGCCATCAAGACCAGGCTTCACAGGGGGAGGAGGCAGCGAATCTGGGTGATACGGGGGTGGAGTGTATGGAGCATCAACTGTATGGGGTCGGAAAAAAGACCAGGCATAGGCTCCCTTCATGCCGGAGCTGCAAGCCAGCAGCAGCACCACACTGACCAGTAGCTGGCAAGCGCCTGCCCTGCGGTAGCTGGAGGACGGCATCCCCTGCGGCGCAGCAGCACAACAAAAGCAATTGTATATGTGCAGGTCAATTACATGCAAGAATATTCTCCGTGCATGCTGCTGCATAGTACGTGATGGAAGGCTGCTCTGCAGTTTTACTGCATGCTGCACTAGCTGGTAGCTAGCTAGCTGTTCACTAGCTGGTGATCCGCGAGTCGAGGCAGGAACCATTAGCAAAGCACTGCGCAAATCCGCGCAGCTACAAGCTGCTGCTGCTCATCTTCTCTTATATGCCTGTCCGACCCACTGCCCTGCTGAAGCAGAATTCTGCAGTGCAGCGAGCTGAGCTGGTGGAACACGTGCCCAGATGCAGAGCTCCTGTACATGCGGGGACCTATAAAGCCTTTCTGAGATGTTGTAAACTCACTTATCGTGCTTTGTGTGTCTGCGACAACCAAAGAATGACAGCTGTCTGCAGATCAACGGCGTCCACGGGCCTGCTCTTTGAAGTGCAGCGTGGAATGATTTATGCACACCGTACAGAGCGATTGCTTGTAGAATATCAGTGATATGCCTACAGCGGGATAAATACTTGTGATTTGAAGCCACACCTTCATATTGTCAGGGACTGTCTTTGAGGAAGGTCGTGATGATTACCCACTATGACCTTCGCGGAAGGTCGGCCCGCTGGCCAAGCTAGGGGGGCGGTTTACTTGAGACTGAGACACCCAGTTAATCTGTAAAGGGGTGCAACCGCTTGCCGGGAATCAAGCTCTTGCCTACACGCTGATCAAAGTCGCTTGCTGCCTACCCCC